>OY986438.1:214325895-214513395 GCA_963920525.1 Dichetophora obliterata
TGAGCTGTTATCTTAAAAAAAAATTTTGTTCTAAAATGTTCGGTAAAGTGGTAAAACAAATGTCACCACGAGATTCCTCATGCCAAAATTAAGTGAAAAATATTGAAATTATCAAATACGGAGAAAAAAGGCTACAAAAAAGAGCACAGTGTTACAGATTTGTTCCTTTAGAAAACAGTAGTAAACTGTAAAAATTTCAGAAAAAAAATATTGATATTTAAACGTGCCGCATGCGACCTTTAAGTTGAAAATCTGATTTATATGGGGAAAAAATGCTCTTTTTCAAAAAAATTCCTATAACTTATTTTTAAAGGACAAATTTTAATTTTTTAGCTCTAAACTAAACTCTGGTTTAAGCTCCAAGCAATTATGGCAAAATATTAAAACCTGGATCCTGATCTTCTTAGCAACTATATTTTGGCTAATAGATGGCCAATTTCTACAAATCCTAGGGGAGACAATTAATTTTATTTTTCCTTCCTTTGAATTTATACCTGTAAGTGAAGATTATGTAGCCAAAAGTATAATGAAAATTAGTTCAAATGCTTTAGGGATTGATGAAATGCCCATAAAATTCATTAAATTAGTTATACATTTTATTTAAGTGCCCCTCATACATATCATTAATCATTGCATAACCTACTCTTATTCCCTGAGTTATGAAAAATTGCTACGGTTATGTCAATTGCTAAATCTTCCTCTACTTCAGGCCCATAAAAGGATTTAAGACCCATAAGTATTCTTCCTGCTCTTTTTTCTTTATTCTTTTTGTAAATATTCGAAAGTTCATGCTTATGCTCAACTTCTCGCGACCTTTTGGACTTTAAGAAGATTTAAGCTACAGACCTAACTATAATTTGTCACTCCTTAGCAAGTGGGCGGCCTTCAACCTACAACGAATAAATACCTTAAAATGTAAAGTTCTAAATCTAGAGTCTTCTTTTGTGGATATCCCGCCTTTATCTATTGGAACTGATGAATTGGTATTTGTAAATAAGGTGAAGAATCTTGGCTTTATAATTAACTCTAGACTTACTAGCACTGACCACATGAATACATTATAGGTAAAATCTATGGAACCTTACGTTATTTACGTGCTTCTTCTGAATTTACCCTCCTTGAAACTCGGCGAAGGCTTGTAGTCCAACTTATAGTGCCTCATATAAATTTTACTGATGTGGTGTGTAGTAAGCTTGAATCTCAGTCCCAGCATAAGGTCACTGCTGCTTTTAACAATGCTGTTAGATATGTTTTTAATATTCAACAATTCAACTACATTTCTTTGAAAAGTAAGGAAATTCTCGGTTGTAGCTTGGAAAAATATTTAAACAAGCGTAATATTATTTTTCTACACAGACTTATATATACATAACACCCTGGATACCTTTATGAGAATTTACAGTTTTTCCAATCTGTTCGGCTGACCAATCTTATAACTTCTAGACAAAACTATCTCAACAGTCAAGAATCTACTTCTTCACAAGCACCATTAGACTATGGAACTACTTAAAACAAATAACTGCAAGAATCAGCTTTAAACATGACATTTTTAAATATTTGTCTTCTGTTGAGGGATAAGATTTATTATTGTATCTATCAACTATCTCATCATACCTTTTCCCCCTTTCTTTTCTTTGTGATTATTGAAATGCTTTTCTTAAAATTTCTTAATCTTTACTCTTTCCTAATCATTTAATTATTCAATTCATTATCCACAAGTTCTATCAATATATTCCTTTCAATAACTCTTGATATTACGTTTATTTTAAATAATCCATTGATTGTATTTTATACTTAATCACATTTAGTTTTAACACTCATATAAAATTTATGTAATAGTGTTAAGCAAAATAATTATAAAATTAATATTCCTCATTCGATGTACAATAAAAGATTTGTCTTATTGTACAACTTAATTAAACAAATAAATTAAATTATTAAACAAACTAAAACATAAATAAAAAACTGGTACGTACCTCACTTTTGTTCAAATTTTTCTTAAAAATGAGTTATCAAACATGAAAATTAGACAAAAACTACCAGAGTTGTGATTTTTTACTTTTCAAAAAAAATCTAATTTTTTTTCCTTGTTGTATTAAAAAATCACAAAAAACCAAATTTGAAAAAATTTCATTGAAATGTTTAAATGTACTTTAAATAACCTGGTCGTTATGAAATTTTTTGCTAGAATTGGACCTTTTTAGAAATTTCAAGTTTGGGTTTGGATTTTACGAAAAAAAAATCCCCAATAATTTAAAAAAACAAAGTTTTGAAAAAATCACCAAGAAATGGATTAAAGACAGTTTTGAGCTCTTTTCTGCAAAAAATTAAAAAAACCAAAATACGGATACCAAAGTTATTGCAATTGAAACTTGACCTGTTTTCCAAAAATTTCCAAAAATGCCCTTTTCTGGCATTTCGAACACAATAAAAATCGTAAAAAATCCAAAAATGCATATCTCTCATTTGAAATGACTTCACTTATTTTAAAAAATATTTCCGATTTTAGTTAGAAAAAATTTTGCAATTCCAGGGTTGCCAACATTTAGTTTTAGGTTAAAAATAAATCAAAAAAACTCTAAAAATCAACAAATTTAATTTGTCACCACTGCCCATTGGGTGTCGAACTAAATTAGCGCAGCACTGTCTAAAAATTTATTTATTTAAACATCAATTTAAATTCACTTTATCAGAAAAAAAATATTGTGCTTTCATTATTGGTTTTAACATATTAAAATGTTGCTTGGTTAAAATAAGCAACACAAAGAATTCAGATATCAATTTTATTAAAATCACCAATAATGAAAAAAATTGCTAAGTTTAAATAAATAAACAGCAGACAGTGAAAGCTTAACACAATATATAGAGAATTCACAAGTTGCAATAGTGAAAAATGTCTTCATTAAATTTCTTGGTTTTTTGGGCTTTTTTAATATTTTTTACTCTAAATTCAGGGTATATGTTGGCATTCCTGGAATTCCAACATTTTTTCTTCCTAAAGCCATTAATATATTTTTAAAGCTATTGAAGTTTTTTATGATTTATTTTTTTGTGTTCAATATGCCAGAAACACCCACTTTGAGAATTAAAAAAAAACAATCAAGCTTCAACACCTATAACTTTTTTACCCGAATTTCAGTTTTTGTAAATTTTTGGGAATTTTTTCGTAAAAATACCCAATTTTGAAATTTCCAATAACGAACACTTCTAGCAAAAAATTTCATAACGACCAGTAGCTCGTTTTTGTATATCAATAGAGAACTTCTCTACTGCTTATGATGTAGTTCTCAAATCCATCAAATTTTTCTCAATCGCTGAGGCTTTAGTGTTTCTATAGCGAAAAAAACTCACCAGTAAAGAAATTCGTGTTGAGTGAAATGAGCAGTAGATCTGACAGTTTTTAAATTTTTTTTTTTTTTTTTGAGAAGTTTGCGTGTAAGAAATGAGTAAGATACGTGTGGTAATTTATGCTATAATGTACGATTGTACAATCGATTGTAGTTAAAATTACTTTAATTTTATTTTTGAATCAATATAACAGATTTTTAACTAAACAAATTACTTACTGCATTAATTCTTAACTGGTTGTATCAGTTCTCTACCTCTAAGGAGCAGTAGAAAACTTCTCTACTAGTAGAGAATTCAAAACTCTACGTCACATTCTCTACCAGTAGAGAAATAGTCGATAGAGAAGTAATTCTAATGCGACGAAAGTCAAAATTATCTATTGTTCAGGAGGCAAAGAAAACTGTTAATTATTCGTATGTATGAGTTCATACGATAAGGTATTATTTCATACGTTCTACCTCCCTTTTTTTCATACAAACATTAAAAACTAAAAAAGGACATAGATGTAATTTTAACTAATCTACCTGAACCACTAATAAACCTTACTTTGCCCAATTTTAACTTACATCCTATTACAATTACGACAACGATTTTTTTTAGGAATAGTTTAAGAAAATATTTTCACATTTGAATGAAATTTTTTCAAATTTGCATTTTTGTGATTTTTTTAATACAAGGAAAAAAATTGGATTTTTTCGAAAAGTAAAAAATCAAAACTCTGGTAGTTTTCGTCTAATCTACATGTTAAATAGCTTTTTTTGAAGAAAAATTAAATAAAAAACGAGGCGTTTGCCATTTTCTGTAAATTTGCACTTAAAAAAGTCATTGGGATTTTTTTAAAACAGATCACTTTTTCCCATTAAATCAGATTTTCAACTTAAAGGTCGCATGCGGCACGTTTAAATAACAAATTTTTTTCTGAAAATTTCACAGTTATGTACTTGTTTTGTAAAGGAAGAAAACCCTGGTCCATAGTTCATTATTTTCAAAAAATAAAAAATTAAGGACTATTCTTTATATTAGGCCGGGTCGATTTGTGGGGAGGCAAAATGATCGTCCAATGCTCAGTGAAGATCGTATTCTAGGGATCAAAATAAGAAACTTTGCCCGAGGAACTATACCTCTAAACGAATTCCCCTGGAAGCCCCTGGGGTGTTCCAATACAAACAAATGTTTGTATGGGAAACTTTGTTGGTATAGGGAACACCCCAGAGGGGTTCCAGGGGGTGTGCCACTGGCATGGGTGGATCGGCCCTCCAAAGTTAGACGGGGTCGGTGATACATTTGGACTCGATTGGGGCACTCTAAATGGGTCAAAGAGGGATTTTTTAAAATTTGACCCTACGGAAAAGTTGGGGCATTAGAATTCGTTTTAGAGGTATAGTTCTTAGGGCAAAGTTTCTTGTTTTGATCCCTAGAATACGATTTTCACTGAGCAATGGGCGATTTTTAAATCGACCCGCCCTAATATACATACGTATTATATATCTTTACCCGCGTAAGCTAATTGCTGTTTTCCACCAGACCCTGCAATGCGTGGATATTTGTTACCATTTTTCGCCAAGTAGCTTAAGATGTTGGGCATAAAATGAGTATCCGCCTCGCCATAGGTAAGAGGCGGTCTAATTGCCACCGTCGACAAATATTCTGAAAGATGAACCGTTTTACACTTTACAAATAACATGCCAACACAGAGCTTACCCTTTTGATTATTCAAATTGGCTCCATTCGAATTGAGAACAATCGTTTCTGCACGCAACTTTGACGATGAATAGCCTGGTATCAGGAAACTGCTCTCGAAATCTGCTGGATTCTGAACATTATAGATGGGCGTGGATGCTTTTGATTCGGTTTGGTTAATTACAATTGTGAAGGTGCTGTGGCCTTTAAAGGGAACCATGCACACGGAGGCGCAGCTTGTATAGATCAAACGACCAACATTGTGTTTCACACACAGCTCTATGACGTTACGTGTTCCTGAAAGCAGGTTGGACATTTAATAAAATACATACTAACTTTTCCGTTACCCGGGTCTATTCTCAAGTATTCCTGCGTTTTGTCTGAACATACATTTTGAGACACAATTCATAAGCAATTTGAATGATTAGCAATTTTTCGTTAGTTAAATGTTATAAATAATTTTTTAAATAAAGGATAGTCAATTTAGCGTTAATAGCTAAATAGAAACAATACCTACTCCAGAGAACATAAAACCTTCATTCAAAATTTAAATGCAATCTGTTCAGCAGCAAACAGAAAAATAGACAACCAATTACTTTTATACATGAATAAGAACGATATGATTTTTCATATAGATACTTAGAAGTCATATAGATACTTTCAACACCCTCTCTCACCATTGACATTCACACGCTCCAGTTCCTCATAATTAGGTGGATATTCAATGCTTACGTAGGCTGCACAATGAAAAACACAGTTGACTCCTTCAAAAATTTTGTCCACAGACTCCGGCTTGCATATGTCACCGACAAAGGAGAGCAGCTGTGCCGTTTGCGACTGACCTAAAAGAAATAATGATGAATTTGAGCAGTTTGTTAGTGGTTAGACCATAGGTGCACCACCATTTCCTACACTTACCTATTTTATCAGTATAAGGCACAAGGTCTAAAGAGCGTATTTCACTAATGCCCAGATTTTCTTTTTCCCGTATTAGCTGTTGAATGATGTGCTGACCAATGAATCCACTTCCACCGGTAACCAAAACCACATCACCACTTTCGACAGTCATATTTTTGTCTAAAGCAAAAGGAATTTTAAAGTTTATTATATAAACGTATGAAACACTGGAAGATCTTGTATTGATCTGTGTGGATATCAAGGAACCTTGAAAGTTTCCACTTGTCGGACACTGGTCTCAAGTTGTTGAACTTTGTGTGTGAATTGTGACCTTAATAATGTTCAAGAGATGAACAACAATCTTGTATGTTGGTATTCTTAACTTGGTCAGGGTCACTATTCACAGTCGGTAAGTGTGTCGCCTGAACCGAAGCCAAGATCTCAGATACTCATGCGTAATGATAGCAGACCTAAAACAGGTTTTTCAAGCCAAGTTAAAGTGCAAAGCAAATTACATGTGACAACATAGGGCATGGTTTAAGTAACAGTTGATGATGAGAAAAAGATGCTACCAGCAGCAAGCTTTTGTTGGTTTTGCAATTAGTTGAACTTTTTATTTGTTTGTCATGATTGCCCAAGAAGTGGTTAAAAAAACATCAAAATAGTTAATTACATCTTCTTGCTATAATTCACTTACTTTATTTTGGCCCGAACAATTTTCATACAAAATACAACTACCAAAACGTTACACTTCCGTTTACTTTGCCAGGCAGCAACAGACTAACTTCTTTAGTCGACCAAGTCAAAGCGGCATAGTCAAGTTTTGTGCGCATAGCTGCAATCAACATATAAGCGCTATAAACTAATAGCATTTATTTTGTAATCTCTCATTCGCAATTCGTCATTGGATAAATCACAACAACGATGAAACTGCAACTATAGAGTGCCACTAAAGTTAGCCCATTTGGTGGACTTCGAATTTTAAAACTATTTTCAAAGCTTTATATTCTACGAGTCCTTCTTAGCTTTGACATGAGTTAAATGAGTTATATCTATTCAATCTTGCAATATTAGATTTTGAACGAAAAACTCTCGTTTAAGTCAACTTCAATCGTTAAGTTGTCAACATTAAAACAGCAAGCACCTCAACTTTAAACTTCTCTGAGAGTAGTGTTTCGTCACACTACATCTATTTAGCACACATTTTGGTTGTAAATTTGAAGTCCACGCAATGGGCTAAATTTTATCCATTTTTAGAGTCACTCTTTATTCAATAGGTTTTGTGTTGTATTAAATTTTCTGTGGGTCATTATATATGTTCTTGAAAGTTTAGAATTGAAGGGCTTATTGCAGGAACATGATATGCCACATAAAAAATACTTTGAAATAATCGACTCTAAAGTTTTGAAAAATTCTATTTTTGTATGAAGAATTGGAATTGAACACGTAAACTTTTACAAATAGATTAGAAAATTAATTAGAAATAGCCAAAATCTCTTTAGTGGTTGTTGGCAATGCATTGAGTCATGTATTCTGTATAAAAAAATTGATTTTTAAGATCACGTGGCTTATCACGTTATTGCAAATAAGCCCTTCAATTATATCCCAAAAATAGTTTTTTGCAAAGTATTTATTATCTAACCGTTGACTGTATGCAACATACCATTTAATCCTCTGGCAAAACTCATACTAATGAGGCAAATTAACAGTAAAGATTTCACCAGATGTTGCTGTTGAATTGAAGTTGATAATTCAGCTGTCGAAGTATTCAATTGTTGTGCTGTGATTTAAAAAGAAGCAACTATGTTATCTGTATATTTTATGTATTCTTTGTTAAACTGAAGAGGTAAATGTTTCAACTGTATCCTGGAACGGTTTATTTGATACTTGTTTACATTTACTTGACTTTCTTGGTTATCATGTTATAATTTTGGACCTCATACCTCGAGGGAGCACTTACTTTTGTTTTTTTTTCTATAATTATAATAAAAAATTTGCATTATCGCCAAATAAACTTATCTTATTTTTAATCTTATATCGAATAAAAAACATTAAAAAATCCAAATTAAAGTGTTACAAAGGGTTACGATTACGCTGATGACATGCTGCGTTGTAAGTAAAATTTTACAGGATTTCATAAAAAATACATACATACATATGTATGCACATTTATCAAAACATTGTCTTTTGTGCTCTTAAAATTTAAGATATAAAAAATTTAATTCATAAAAATACTATCAAATTGCTTCATTGCTTTTTTCTTTTATATGCATCAGAATACAAGCATTTCAACATTTAGGTAGCTGTCACACTAACAAATAGACAGGCACAACGGTTATAAAAAAGAAACATTATTTTTGTTTTTATTTTAAATGCATATAAAAAATAGTAAATATCTTTTTAAATTGTGTCACTTCAGTGTTGTTGTATTATAGATATTATTTTAGTGTATTCAATTCGCTGCCTGTTGATGGCAACAGTGCACTTTAAGTCTGTTTTTAAATTTTCGCTTGTATATTCTTAAAAAATATATACATAGTGTATAGTTTCTTGCTTAAATTTTTTGCTATACAATCTTAAGTACAATTTTTGACAATTTCTCTAACTTATTTTGTGCAAAACAATTTTTAACATTTTTTGGTTTACTTAAATGTTTGTGATAGAAGTTAACTGTAGCGCTATTTTAACATACGAGAGATATAAAAAAAATATTCGATAAATTTATACAAATATCGATTTAACACCAAGTTTAGTTTTGCGCTTACAAATCTTAAGGCAGTTTTAAAAATGACCCTAATAAGAAAGCGACGATGGTGATCGAGAGCCAACGGTAAAGTCTTTGTACACAGAGAATACAGAAATCTGTTAAACAAAAATGTATGCATTTAATAATACGAGTCTTGAAGATAACTTTTCATTTGCTCACCTTATCCTTAAGCTGCTGACACAGTTTCAAGCCGATGGTCAGCAACACAAGCACCTCGTTTAGCCACTGAACAGAGACCTCTGCTTGGCGCGAATCGTAGCGCATTGTTCCCTGAATATTCGCCAGCTGATATACAGCAAGTATTAGTTTATGACTCTGCAAATAGAAACTGACAGCCAAGTCCTCCGACAGATTGGGGGCCAACGATTTCTGTGAAAATTTACGCTTTATATAAATACTGCAAAAGTGTCTTAATTTTAACATTAGCTAACCATGTTGCGGCTCTTCATTAACTCGTCGATGGGCTTCTTCTTTGGTATAACGAGACTTGTTCTCCCGCGTTGCAACGCTTCAAGTATATTGGCAATAACGTGCAGCACTTCATCGGATGTTCTGCAAGCATAGAAAATAAGCATTCAAATCATTCCCAAATAAAGTTCAGCTAATTGTGGCTACTTAAAATGATAGGATTCATCCACGTCATCAATGTGATTGATTGCTTGCTGTAAATGATTGGCAGCATCCTGGACTTGTTGCAGCTTCCAAGGCGAGTCCTGAGTAATTGCTGTCTTTTGTATCTGGTTTGGATTCTTAAGTAATTTAAAACTGATGTCCTGCAGAAGAAAAATTTAAGTATTCACCTTCACGAAATCTTTAAAAATATACCTACAGCTTGCGTTATGCTGTCTCCTGTTAAAGTAACAATGGCCTTGAGTTGGTCCGGTAGAGTTGACAATATAAACTTTTCAGTCTTTTTTCCTTCGTTATCGTACAAGGGCACTGGAAAGCGATGCGCACATTCCTATAGGCATAAAAATACACAAGCTATCAATACATCAATCTCGAGGTCAGTTCCGAACTTACTATGAGTATTGCACGTAGTTGCTTCAGAATTGAGTGCACTTCCTGGCGGAGCACCCACTCAAACTCGATTTGCTGCAATTATATTGGGATGGGATGACAATTAGCGCTGGTGCTGCTCATATTCAATAGCTATCTGTAGGGATGGGTGGGTAGTTTGCCACATTCCCAAATGCATATCCAAATGATAAACAAAGAAACTCACCAGATTCTTAGCCTCCTCTTTTTCAGCATCCGCCATCGTTTGACGTTTTGGGTTTGTGTTGTCGAAGGCATCAGCTGTTGGTGACGTTGCTTTGTTGCGAACTTTGGCCGCAGTATGTCGCTTGTATTTACGGTTTGCGTCTGGAGTAGAACGTCGCTCCATGGGCATAAATGACCAATTTGATGCACTGAGAAAAAAATAATGTTATAAACATGTTGAGTGTTTTGGCCGCGATTTATTTTTCTGCTTCCCCTCATCATTTGTAGGCATAAGTGCAGTTTACAGCCCACGCGTAAATAATCTTTATTTTTATTAAACGTATATGGGTCTCCTAAGTCCAATAACGCCAAAATAAAATGTCGGTCTCGAATGGTTTAGGAGATAAAATTCGCCAAAATTCTATAATTCAGTGCAAAGTTTGTGTGGACGCTTATCTAACCTGTAACATTACAATACTTAAATTTAACACTAAAACCAATGCTTAAAATTACCGCGAAAAATACAAGAACTTTAACCCTCTCAGATCACAGTTCTTTATTTTGGTACATTTTAAGAGAATTTAAAAGACAAGACATTTATTAAAATCGACGCGATTTTTAAAAACAATTTTTCGCCTGCGGCGCTTTTTTAACCACCGTTTTTTTAACAGTTCCGAAAGATTTCAAAAATTCTTATTAAAATAATAATATTTTATGGCTTTTATAACTTACTCTTTACATGTCTTAAAAATTTCTCAAACTTAATCGTTCATGTTATTATTTAACTTACTTCGTAAATCTCTTAAACCACTTGAGATGCGACTTTTTCTGCATATTTGTATTAAGGGGCTCTAGATACACAATTTTACTTGTCGAATGCATTCTTAGAACTTCACTTATGCCTGAAAATTAAAGATTTTTGTAAATGGAAAAAGCCACTTTTTTCAAACTTTCACGATTTTATCTTCTAAACCACTTGAGACCGACTTTTTTTGCAGATTTGGATTAAGGGGCTCTAAATACACATTTTTTAAAACAAGGGGCGTGGGCTGTAAAGTGCAATTATTCCAAAGATAATATCTATGTATATAAAACATGGTGGCTAAAAACGTCTATTTCCCTATGCTGTCCGTAATTTAAAAAAAAATTTTAAACTCAGATAATTACAATACGAAGGTTAAAAGCGAAAGACAGCAAGAGAGAGTACGTATGCACATATTTAATTCTTATGTCCAGCGAACTCGGAAAATGCAAGCTCGTGTCAAAAATGTTGCTGTGCAAAAGTTAATGCACTTGACGCATATGAAAGCTAGGGTCTTGAAATTGAAATAAAAGGTGTTATCAAAGTCAATTTCCACAAATAATATAAGTGGTATAAGGCAATGGGGCGTGGAGCTTCCCATAAAACTTCAACACCTTTAACATGATATTTTGCCACTTATGACAGTTTAAGCGTTCAAATTGGGAAAAACGATTAATTTTATAGAAACTAATCACCACAAAAAATATGTGCGAGATGGGAAACGAGAATGTAGCTCCACCCATACATCTCCAAAACTAAAAAATGGATTACTCCGAAACTAGTCGTAGGTACGGTATGACGTAATGAAATGGATTAATATGCATTTTGCGTGTTTTTGAGTGGTTACAGGAATGACACAAATCAATTTTCTATAAATTTCTTGCTCCATTTCCTGACGTTTTTCTTTTTTTTTTCTAATTTCTCCTTTTTATGCTTAGCTGTTTTAGATTTTAGAATTTTTTAAACTTTTTCTGTCGCTTTTTTTTAATTGTTTCTCTTGGTTGAGTACTCCAACCAACTTTTATCGTTGGTAACATGCTGTATTTTTTTTATGTAGAGCTGTATTTATTTTTTTAACCAATTTAGAGAAAAAATTAAAAAATAAATTAATTACTTTAGAGATATAGCTCACTTCTATATGCACACCATATTGTGATCGTAAAAGGAATGAAATAAAAAGAAATTAAAAAATAAGCTTAAGTAAAAATCTCCACAAACTGACGTCCACAAAACTCGTAAAAAATCTGGCGTAAGTTGTTTAACGGTAACTTGCTGTGAACACAGTATCAGCTATAAAAATAATTACATATTATCTTATGCAACTTAAGGATGTAGTCTGATGCTCCGGCCTAATTTTTAAGGTTTATTTCGGAATTTTTTTTATAAGAAAATAAAATATTATCCTTCAAATTTTTTTTATATGTTATCATAAACATCTTAATCTGTAAAAAAAACATTTTATTGAACTCTTTTTTTATTTAATTTATTTACGTCCAAAGTGGACACAAAAAAGGTGTGATAACGGCACCTGAAGTCACCTGAAACAAACAATTTAAACATATTATTGTTTTGTAGGCATGTCATTCTGACAGATTTAAACATTTTCATTAAAAAATAACAAAATAGCTGACTTCTAAACAGAAATTTTAAAAAATTATGTCTTTATTCTGGAAAATCGGGGGGGAAATAGGAAAAAATTATTAAAAATGTACACTTGTGCTACCTGCGAGAGCAATTGGCATTTAGAATAACTTTTAAAAATTTCAGTTAAATCACCCGGGCTGATCAAAATGAGAAAAACGCTTTCAATGTTTTAACAACACACTGCGCGCAATACGAGACGCTCTTGACTAAGTGCTATAACTTCGTTAATATTTTGATTTTTGGTTTAAAATTTTTACATACCAAAATGTTTCTGCGGATGAATTCTTAAATAAAGATGAATTCATTTATTAAACTCAGAGTGTTTTATAAATATAACCATGGAAAAGTAAAAGTGGATGAAATGAGAACAAACGGAGTTGCTTAATGGATAGGTCTTTATTTAAGTATAATTGAATATATTCGTGGATATAATAATTATTAATAATAATAATATACACCAAAAATATTGGTACAGGAGATTTACTTTATCACTTTGCGAGTTGAAAATCAAAGCGAATTTCAATATATTTTACTAGTGTCCGACCGAAACCAGAATTTTGACCGAAACCGAATATTCGGCCATTTTATAATATTCGGCCGAAAACGAAACCGAAACCGAAACTGGTTATTAATATGAAAATTTAAGTTTTTACAAATAATTTTTATTTTATTGAAAGGAAACAAAAGTACTTTCATATACATAAGAAAAAAAAATAATATAAAAAAGTATTTTTTGAATAATAAAGTTTATAACAATTCATTGAAGTTTACTATAATAATAAATGAGATAATTTTTTATTTAATGTTTTATTACAAAAGAATTGCATACGTTATATCTTCAGTACACACTCTAAATAGTATGCACCTACAATTTATATTTTTATAGAACTACAAAACAAAGTATTTTTGTGTTTTTTTAAAGGCTTAGTATTATAAAACAGAAATACTTCGTTTTCTTTTCCTTTATTCCACACACACACAGAATTCGTTTTGAAGTCTATTTTTCATTGTTTGGCTTCAGTACCTATAAAACTTTAATATTAATTTCAACAAAGATCATAGAATCGAAAATGATAGTATCGAACCCATAAAATAAACCAAAATGTTTTGTGTTAACACGAGAAATCAAATTATAGACGAATTAATAATTTTTGTTTTGTACAATGCGTGGTTAATATTTTTATATTTGAATTAAATGACTTATGCAAGAAGTTTTTACCCAAAGTTTCGGCTAGTTTCGGTTATTCGGCCATATAGAGGCCGAATAGCCGAAACCGGCCGAAACTGACAAAAAGGGCCGAAACTGGCCGTAACCGAAACCGGAACCGAATATTCGGTCGGACACTATACTGTACTTTCGAAATCCGATAAAAAAAGATTTTTTAAAACTCGAGCACCAGACAACATCCTTAATGTTAACTTACAATATGTAAACATAAAAATCTGCTTTAATAAAAAAGTCACAGTTTCGATAGTATAGTAAGTATAGACGTAGAATTCCTTTTTATACAGTAATAGAGAAAAATTATGGTTTTTTTATTTTTATCTTTCAAAACTGTTTTAAAGCATTTCATCTTCTAAATGCAAATTATTTAAAAACAAATAATTTTTTGTTGTAAATTCAAAGTTATGTTTAATAAAGGGAAATATATATTTCAGAAAAATTGGAATTATTTATTTATTGGCGGCCTCGATAATCTAGTGGTAGCACGCTTGATTGTCGCACAGGGGTCCCGGGTTCGAATCCTGGCCGGACGCTATAAACTTTCTTTCCTTATTTCTAATCAAAGCAACTTGAAAAACACGTCAATTTACGACGAAAAGTTGTAGTTGGTGGTGGTATGAAAAATTTGTGGAGAGGAACGCTTAGTAACTTGATATGACTGAGGGCAAGGCATAACACTTGCTTCAGATTTTATACTACATGTTTCTACAGCTTCTGCCACATTAAGAACATCCTACATAAAAGTTTCACTTGATTACTCCCTTCTTCCATTCTGTGGTATCACAACGGACCAGTAATGGTCTAAATGGGCTGGTCTGAAGACCTGCCGCCACCTTTTAACTTTTCTCATTCGAATATATGAATTTCTTCTTCTTAAATTTTGCTATTTTGTGATTTTTTTAAAGAAGTGAGAAAACCCAAAATTAGATATTCGTTTCATTCGTTCTCTAACTGATATTTTGGCATATATTTTTTGTTTGTACGATGATTATTAAAGACTGTAGGTATACCCCAAAGTGTCAACTATAATCTTTAAATGTGCTTGAAAAAATTTGTGAAAATTACCCCCATACAAACCGCGCTATAAGACGTAGTTCTACATCAAAAAAAAATTGTTGTGATAACCACATTTGCATCACAATTCAGTAGAATTAATAAATCTTTCAACTACATGGTTTTGTTAGTACGTTGGAACTCACGCGCAACTATAATAAATATATTATCAAATATCGAAAAACCTTGCTACAGGAATGACGGTAATAGGAATGACGAAATCGTTTTTATTTGGAGATCACAGGCATCAGAGCACTTTTCCGCACGTTTTTATAAGTCATTTGCTGACTACTTTAATATGTTATACTTAATTTAATTTTAGTCTATCACTAACTGAATACACAGTTGGTTACAGGAATGACAACTTTTTTGGTTTTCATATTAATAATATAACAAATAAGTTTGATTTTGCACTTGAGCTTCGCACTCGAAACCATTGGAGCATTTTTGAAACTTGAATATAATTAGTGTACAAAGCCACACGACAGGGCGCTTAAACAATACTTCTAAAAGGCATGAAATTCAAAAAGTGTTTAAATCGATGGACAAAAATTTGTAGATAAAACATATGTTAAAAATTTTTTATAATTATTTAGAATGGAAGAAAATGGACACGGTATACGCAATTTTTTGATCTTGTCATCTAGAACGTGTAGAAATATAAATTGCGTAAGCTACACTCCTTGAATTGTTATAATTTTGATCGAGGACTGGTTACAGGAATGACATTTTAGGCCTATTTTTGGCATTTCCATTTGGAAAATTAATTTTTTTATCACTTGTTTAGACATAAACTTTAAGAAAGATGGCATACTTTACAATAGTAAAAAAATTTTTACCACTCAAAACGGTGAGGACATATTGGGCACTTTTGGCGGAATTGTCATATATACTATTCTTCTATATGTGTGTATTTGACTCCTTCTAAACGACTGAACCAATTTTAGTAAGTGTATTTTAAGTGTATTTGAGTAGTTCTCTGGATTGTTTAGATTCAAAATTGGACCCGGTAGGTGGAGCTGCGATCGTTTAAACAGTCATAATCTCCTAAACTACTCATACGATTAGCATGAGATTTTATCTTTTTTCAAAAAAGTTCCAAAATATTGACTTGGTTGGATATTGTTTTGGTTGTAAAACTAGAATCAAGTAAATATTGCATTTCTGACTACCTTTCATAAGACAGCATTAATTTGCAAAATTCTTCCAGTTTTCCGTAAAAAGAATTTTTCTAATTAGTTTTAATGATCTATTAAATTATAACATGAATTCAATTGCGAGCTTTAGATCAAGTAAGTTTTTAAGAAGGCAACAACAACAACAACAACAACTCTGTATATAGTCAATCACTTAGCTGACTAGACAGTCTGTTTCGGAAATCGCTACATTTTCCTATTCAGTAGTCTTTGAGTGATTAAGCTGTGATCAACTCACTGTTTAAACTAGTATATGACTATGCAGATTTTGGAATTCATTCTTTTGAATTGTATGGCTGCTAATCATATGACATTTCAAAGCAGTAGGCTATTTATAGATCACCGCCATCAACTCTACCAAGGTTGCCATCTGTTCTAGTTGCTTCTTTTTATTTGTTTCAATATTCATTGGTGTTCGATTTTGAGGTTTGTCGAAATGCACCATAGAAATGGAACGGGTTTCAATGTGTTTTATGCAATGTGTTAGATATCGGAGAGCTGGGTTCGCGTCCCAACTCGGACAAAAAAAAATGGTTTTTTTTTGTTTTTTCTTTAAAATTTGATTTTTTTTACTTGATCTGATCATTTATAATTTTTTCAAAATTTTTTTAAAAAATTGTTCATATAAAATAACAGGAAAAGACTCCAAACCTTCAATAGGTAGGCCTTACAGAAGCACTCATCAATGCAGCGATCATGGAAGGTAGGGCTGCCAGGTCACGATTTCCACGCGGGTTGTCCCGATTTTCAGTCTAAAAATGTGCGTCCCGCGAAGACCTTAAGCGGAACGCCAAATGTCCCGATTTTCCGAGATACAATTTCATTTTTTATTATTTTTATTACTTTTTAAAAATATTTTCTATGTTTTTATTTCCACATCACTAAATTTGTAAGGAAATTCTTCACTTACAGTTTGTACGTGTCCATTTGACTTAGAAAATTGCTGAACAGAATTGCTGAATTTAGTCTGAAGAGCAGCCAGAGGCAGTTCAAGTGCTGCCAATAAAACTTGAAAAACGCACTGTTTGGTGTAGTTTTATTTCCTTGGGTAGTAAAATATATTATTTAAAGCTACATACCGCTCTTTTTATTCAAAGAACTTTACTCAAAGAAATCGATTTTCAGTAAACGTATTTTAAGTTTCTTTTGTTCTCAGCGTTCCAGCAAAAAAAGTGCTTCCAAAAGAAGCTAAAGAGGAAGGGAAAGTCCATCCTTAAATTCCATCTCTTCCACTTTCATACCCAGAAGACATTTTTTTGACATATGCTTTCCTTAGTCTTCTCTAGAAGTGTTTCTAGGACTTCTAGAGAAGACTCAATGGAAGATTTCTTTCAGCCTTTCAATCAAATGATTCTAGTAGGTGTTTTTCAGGAGAACTTTAAGAAGGCATTAAATGGACTGGAATGGTTTTTGTGGTTTGGGGGTTAAAAAATCCCTGGGAAAATATCCCTTTTCTAGACATTCTAGACTAGTGATTTTGGTGGTGGAAATGAAAAGTGTTTGGGTTTTGTGGAGGTTTAAGCACATTACACGTAAAATATCCTTTTTCCCGATTTTCAAAGCATTTTGGTGTTGTAAGAAGTAAGCTGTTGGGTTTCATTGGGGGTTTAAAAACTTCCACGGAAAGTTTCTAAAACATATATTATAATTATATATAACTTTTGTACTTTAATTGAATTGAAATGCCATTTGAAAGTCTTTCAGAAGGATTTTATAAAAATGCCACTTGAAAGAACTTCTTTATAAGGCTAAAAAGAATCACAGTTTGATATATAGAATGTCTTCTGGAAGCAGTGTCCGTAAGAATGCATGTCATCACATTTGCATCAAAAATTTTGTTGTGGCACTAAACTATTGAGCAACACATTTTCCACTATCGCAAAAAGTAAATAAGATATCGTTATCGTTCACACAGTTAAAATTGATCTATGACAAGTTTTTCTATGTACTTAACTAAGATATTGCATTTTTGAGTTGTGACGTTATTGAAAAAAACGAACGACATGCATACATCTTTTCCCGATTTTTTTTCTTATGTCCCGATTTATTTTTTGTAAAATCCCGATTTTTAAAAAAAACAACCTTGCAGCCCTAGCCGGTAGCACAGTTGGCTAAACGGTTAGTTTATAAACCAAGAGGCAGTGAGTTCTATCTGTGCAATGAATTAGCAAAGATACATTAGGGGTATTCACGATTCAGTGCACTTGCCTGTGCAGTTGAGGACTTGAGGACTTGTGCACTTTACAAAAACAAAATGTACGTACGTCAAAAATCTGCACAACTGCTTTTCTACTATTGCCTTAAATTTGAGGACTTGAGCAGTTGCGCACTTGTGTGCATTGAAAAATGTTGACAGCTTTGAAATAGTGATAGTGGTGTGTTCACAAAACCTAACTGCACAACTGCACAACTCCTCAAGTGCACTGAATCGTGAATACCCCTATTTTTTATGATTAAAAGCTATTGCTTTAGTACCAATATTTGTCCTCGAAATTGTTAGACGAATGCATTTCAGATTGGAAGCAAAACGTCCTTATGAATTGCTTATGTTTTAATTCTGTTTGAAAAAATTGATAAATAGTTAATACTCATTAAGCACGAGCACATATAAGTAATTTTAATATAATTTTATTGTTTTGTTATTTTTCAACTGGGCAGTGATGTTTTAAGTCTTTTTTTCATGGTTAAAAAATAATATTTTAATCAACAAATAATGAAATTCCCCTAGATAAAGCGACGTTTTGTGGTGACGGATCATATCACCCAGGGCCATATTGCTCAAAGGAAATTTTTTTTTTTGTGAACAAGCGTCAAATCATATAAAATTTAAACAGTGGGTTGTTCACAGCTTAATTACTCAAAACTACTGAAGAGCGAGATTTCGCAGCCTCCGAAACAGTTTTGTCTAGTCTGCTGTGTGAATGACTTACTTTATTTTAAAAGCTCACAATTGAAATCATGTAAAAATTCTTCTTCAACCATTCCGTACGATATTTTATTATGCCCATCAGTAAACAAAGAATGCAGAGGAAAATTTGCTCAATATTTGGTTTATATTTCGAAAGTATGAACAATTTCAAAGCCCATTTGAAGTTTAATTTGGGGAATTGAAACGGCCCAACGTTTCAATTCCAATTCAAACGGACTTGACAAGACTTGATTCTGGCTGTCTTTAAAAGCTATAAACATAAGGAATTTGAGTGGTTTGACGCAGGTGTTAAAGATTTTTGTATCATAAATCACTTAAAGCCTATCTGGGAATAAAAATTTTTAACCGTGTATTTTTTGGGTGAAAATTGTTCGATTATTTGATATATGCTTTATAATGGCCGTCAACCCTAAGCTTATTATTGTAAGAAATTAAAATAAACATTTTGTACAATTATATAAAAAAAAACCGCGTATTGTTTTCCCTTTCCACCTAGAACGGAGAGGGCTTCGATCATTAGTCACATAAACCTCTGGAGGGTCTTCATATCACATGAGAACGAGGAATTAATTTTGACCCTTTTTAGCGTCACGATGTTTATATAATATGGATATCATTATTAAACTTAATTCCTATTCTAATGATTATCTAAGAATGAAACATTTATGGTAGGCTTACTTCCAAAGATCATTCTCAATTAAGTATCCCAAATATATCGCACTAAAACTACAAAAAAGGCATGTCTTTCAAATTTGGTTAATTCTTCAAATTTAAAAAAAAAAACAGATTTTTTCGTCAGTTCTAAAAATTTTATATACTTATTTATTTTGGGTCCTTTAAGGACAAAATAAATCTCACACAAAACTGCTCCTTATAGAACAAGTAATGAACGCATTTAAATAGATATAACAAAGGCCAAACTTTCAGATTCTTAATGATTATTTTGAACAATTTTTTTTCACTTTTCTGAACAATTTAAAAATATTTGTTACCTCATCATAAACCTCATTCGATTAATTTTTTTACTGCTTTTAAATATGTTTGAAGGCTACTAAATTAAAATTGAAGCATTCAATTAGTGTAAACAAAGTCAATGTTATCTTGAGTAGTACTTTAAGTACCGGAGATAAGGCTAGGAACTATGGCTATAATGTTTCCGAGCACTATTATTGTATGAAAAACTTTTAAATTTTTATTCCGTTTTTTTATATTTTCAGATTTTAACTCTTCATACATTTACATTACATGTTTAACATACATACCTATGCAGCATAATTACATATGTCTTACACAAGGCAACTTTCCAAAAAACTGGTCACGAGTCTTGAACTTGAACAAATTAGCACTCAACAATTGGCTTTCTAGTTATATCGATGAAAGTGGAATGTATTTTTGTTTGTTTTATCTTTTCGGTTATTATTTAAAATCAGAGCTCATGACAAGTATTCCGACACCTTCAAAGACTAGCTAACTAATGGCATTCCATGTTATCCAGTGCGAAGCTCGTTTCACACTTTTGCGAAACATGATAACCGGGTATTATCAGCAAACAATTGAAATCTCGCTCAAACCCTACCGCTGCTCCACCTCTTTTCGAGATACAAAACTAGCCATCGAAAGCTCTCGTAGTCGAAAGCATTCAATACATAGCTAGTAGTATCCAAACATGTGCCCAACCCGAAGAAGCGCCAGACATTGTTTTGATTACAGTTTGATTCTACTTCTGTATTGATTTTTATTTTTATTATTTTTAATTTGAAACCACTTTGCTTACTACATATCGATGTCGATCGGCAAGATCGCATATAGAACAATGCCGACAAACAATTTAAACGCAGACAATAAAAAAATGCTTAAGTATAAATCTAGAGGATGTTATGGTCGTGCGGGTGTCGATAACTTGTGTATAAATATACAAAGTCAATGATGTCAATGGGCAATGAGAGTAACGAGCTGATCGGATCCATGCTTGGCTGCATTTATTCTCCGGTCATCATCTCCATGAATTCTGTAAGGAGTATAGAAAAGAAAAAGAGAGACATATTTAGCAATGAGAGCTAAAAAACAAATATTTTATGTGCTGGTCTTGGTTAGTACGCGTATAGTTAGTTGTTCGAACAAGAGCCAAATTTATTAATTCCATGGATTGAGTAAATATCACACCGGCAAACAGCAATAGAGTTTTAAAATAACCTCGATATACTGCTGCTTTTGATTAGTCAGAGAGAAAGAAATTATGATGACAATAAATAAATATGTATATCCATAGCGAGTGAAAAGTGTTAAAAATAGAATGGTAGGGGAGGAAGGAGCGACTATTGTTTAAATCATAACGTGAAAATGTACAAGTATAAGATTACAAATACGACGTTTGATTACAGACTTGAAACGAAATACTACTACATTGGCATTATTGTGGCATTAATCATTATTTTTGCTTACCATCAAAATCAACAGTGCCTGAACCGTCGGAATCGATTTCTTCAATCATCATGTTTAATTCCTGTTCCGTTAGCTGATCATCCAACTCCTTGAGAATTTCCTTCAGGCAAGTTGTTGGAATAAAGCCGTTGCCTTTTTTGTCGTACAAACGGAAGGCTTCCTTAAGTTCCTTTTGCATGGCTTCCGCATCTTCCTCCACAATGAATTTGGCAGCAAGTTGTACGAACTCACCAAACTCCAAACGTCCAGACTCTTTACACATGAAAAACAAAAATATAATTTGACCTCAATTTTTAGCATGCAGCAAGACTACACTTACTGTCCTCGTCAACTTCTTCGATAAGTTCCTCAAGGATCTTCTTGTCGAAGGGTTGACCCATCAGACGGAGAATATCGGCAACCATTTCAGTTGGGATACTGCCAGACTTCTGGTGATCGAAGCTGTTGAAGGCTTTTTGTAGAACTACAAATAAAAACAGACTTGATAAATAGCTCGGTTATTCTGGTTAGGCATTTGCTCAACCTACCAGCAATCTGTTCTGGCGTAAGATCTTCATCCTGTTGTTACGTCCGATATGGAATAGAAAAAAACGCAGACCATTAAAGACAATGTTTCCTTGAAACAAAAAAAAAACACCAAAGTACTTACCACAACTGCTGCGCTCATGATGATGGTTATTTGTCTTGATTTCTGAGTAGATGAAAAGGCAAACTAAACACTTCTGCGATCGTTCTCCAACTGATATCCACCGATGCGTTGTTGCTCCATAATATCAATGATCGCCACACTCTGTTGCCCCAATACAAATGTACAAAGATCTTCACTATTTACACTCATACCATCACACCGTGCCACTCAGAATCCAAATGAAAATTTCATTTTCATTTTCATTTTAGAAAAAAACTGTAAACTCATAAAATTCTACTGTTTGTAGACGCATATAGTGGATTGCAAATCTCGGGTGTTTAGATCGTATTCACTTCGCCCGAAATGTGTTTATTGTTTGCAGTAGAACGCGTGCTATTTCACGCCACTCCTCCCCGTTCTCAGACTGATTTGAGTAAAAATAAACTTGAACGAGTAGACTTCGTCGCACACAATGCGTTTTCCATTACAATATAGGTTTGATCCAAACATATCCAGTCATCATCTGAGGCGCAAGAACATGTGTTTGTGTACTTGATTATGGAGACTAAAATTCTCTATGGATTGAGTGTTTGCTCCTGGAAAATTCTACTTCCTGTTTAAGGAAAATTTAATTTGAAATTTTGCTTGTTTCCTTAGAGTACAGGAGTTATTTAAGGTTTTGGTAAGCTTCCACTTTGCATACTTGAAAACGTTCCCGCACTCGAAAAAAGAAGAGAGTTAAGTTGCAATTTTCTACTACACCATTTCCAATTGTTTTTCAGAATAAATCGATCATTTGAAATTTAAAAAGAACATTTGAAATTAAGAAAATATCGATTGATCGAAAGTTGCACTGAGTTGCACTGCGTTGAGTTATATATAATAAGTTGGGGATTTGCCGAAGCAGACCACAGTGGGTCCCTTTTCGTCCCCCATTGGACAATGGGTTGAGTTAAATACCAATATACATTTTGAGTTCTCCAGTGTAACTGAATATGAAGAAGCAAGAGCAGTTATGAAAATAAAATCCAATGCAATTGCTGAGGATGGAATCAATATGAATTTCATACTATTGCACTACTAAGAACTGCCTTTGATAAAATTGTCCACTGTATATTTGTAAATAACCTTATTCAGAGCTAATTAAAAATAAAAATTTGAACGTAGCTACCTTTGAAATAATTGTGAGCAATGCCCGACAAATTTGCATGATTATAAACGCTTTAGTTTCTTTAAAAATGGCAAATGAAAAAGAACAGCGAAAACATCTTATAAATCTTTTCCAAGACGATCCACATTGAACTTTAAAAAAAAATTGCTAGAGAAGTTTAAAGTAATCCAAAAACTGTTGCAAAAGTTATCCAAAAGTTTAAGGACGAGCTGACCATTAGACCGACCCAAAAAAAAGCGAAGGGTTTTTTGTTTTTTAAGGCGGCATATTGAAAAATAGCTTCAATGACATCTCAAAAGCACTTACTAAAACTTTTGTCCCAAAATATTAACCCTAAGGCACTGCTATTCTCCAATTTTCAAAAATTTTCGCCACATATAAAGTTATTTTTCAAAAATATATCAATAGAGAATGTGATGATCTATGGTTTATCTCACTTTATGTATTCAGAGTCGCTGAACCGATGGGACTATTTTTGGTTTAGTCCGATCAAGGTTTTTATTAAAATTAAGGCAAAAACACAAAATTGGCAAAAAAAAATTATGAATTTTCACATTCAATGCTTGGCAGTAAGAGGCTGAAATTTTTTTTACCAATCCATATAAGCCGGAGTTTAGACCCATGAAAAGAGATTATAATCATGGAAACCTTGTTATTTTGAAGCCTTTCTTTTTCAAGATATGATCTAAATGCTGAAAAAGAAAGTTAAAAAAAGGAAATATTGCGTACAATTGGATCCATATGTCATTAAAAGTTTCTGAAAATGATTTCTGACTAGTTCAAAGCAGTGATGATGAAAAGACGTCGAACCTGACGGTTCAAGAATAGTCATCACAACAACAAGCAACAGACGCTATAATTTTTTTTTTCATTTTCCTAATATGGGGGTTTGAATTAGTTTTAAAGGTTTTCTAAGAGATGGCGTAACTATCAATAGATCGCATCGGGCACACCTGTGACTATATTCATTTCAAAGCACATTGTCTAAGCTTCATTTTTCAGTATCTGTCATTCCACTGAAGTGTAAACAACATATATTTTTTTCTCTGTGAACATGTCGACTTTCGTTCCAACAAAACGCAATTTGCGGGAAGGTTTACTTTTGTGCTTCCATTTGAAGAAAAAAGCGGTTGAAGCACAACGCACGCTTACTGAGGCTTACGAGGACTATGCTCCATCGATTTCTACTTGTGAGTACTGGTTCCGTCGGTTTAAAAGTGGTGATTTTGATACGGAAGACAAAGAGCGTCCGGGCCAGCCGAAAAAGTTTGAAGATGAGGAATTGGAGGCTTTGCTCGATGAAGACCCGTGTCAAACACTTCAAGAATTGTCAAAATCATTGGGAGTCGACTTATCAACGGTCGGCAAACGCTTGAAGGCCATGGGAATGATTCAAAAGCAAGGAAATTGGGTGCCGTACCAGTTGAAGCCGAGAGACGTTGAACGGCGATTTTGCATGTGCGAACAACTGCTTCAACGGCATAAAAGGAAGAGTTTTTTGCATCGTATTGTCACTGGCGATGAAAAATGGATCCATTACGATAATCCTAAGCGAAAAAAATCGTGGGGACCACCCGGCCATGCATCAACATCGAGGGCCAAGCCGAATATTCATGGCGCCAAGCTTATGCTGTGTATTTGGTGGAATCAGAAGGGTGTCGTGTACTATGAGCTGCTAAAACCTAACGAAACCATCACTGGGGAACGCTACCAACAACAATTGATGCAATTGAGCCGAGCATTAAAGGTTAAACGGCCGGAATATGCCAAAAGACACGACAAAGTGGTTTTTCAACATGACAACGCACGGCCACATGTTGCAAGAACCGTCAAGGAAACGTTGGAGGCGCTGAATTGGGTTGTGCTACCCCACCCGCCTTATAGCCCAGACATAGCCCCTTCCGACTACCACCTATTCAGATCGATGACGCATGGCTTGGCTGAGCAGCGCTTCACTTCTTACGAGGATACCAAAAAATGGGTCGATTCGTGGATTGCCTCAAAAGACGAATTGTTCTTCCGGCGCGGAATCCATATGCTGCCAGAAAGATGGGGAAATGTTGTAGCTAACGATGGACAATACTTTGAATAATATACATTGTACCGTTGTTTCTAAATAAATGCTCAAAAAACGAAAAAAAAACCTTTAAAATTAATTCCAACCCCCATATTATTTTTTTACGTTCCATTACCTTTCCAACAATATAAAATGAGGGTGTGCTCCTGAAGGGTTCAGAAGTTATGGCATAGAACGTGAAGTATAAATGAATTTTCAATCCAAATTTAGCTACGGTTGAATTTGAAAATTGAACAAATTCAAAAGCTTTGATACTGTCTGTCCCAATCTAATGAAATAATTAAGGTTCTGCAGTACTGCCTTGTTCGAAATTCCAGAAATATCTTGCCTTGGACACTGAAGCAGCCACAGTTTTTCATGGTCGTTGTAATGACTATTCTTGAGGGCACTCATTATCACTCAGAAGAATTATGAAGACACAGACCGAAATTTACATCCGTCAGCATCGACGTCTTTCAAAAATTTCAGCCTCTTACTGTCAAGCATTGAATGTGAAAATTCATAATTTTTTTGTCAATTTTGTGTTTTTGCCTTAATTTTAATAGAAGCCTTGATCGAGCAAAACCAAATAGTCCCATCGTGTTCAGCGACTTTGAATACATACAGTTAGATCATGAGATAAACCATCGATCATCACTTTCTCTGTTGATATATTTTTGAAAAATAACTTTATATATGTTTCGAAAATTGGAGACTAGCAGTGCCTAAGGGTTAATATTTTAGAACAAAAGTTTCAGTAAGTGATTTTGAGATGTCATTAAAGCTATTTTCTCAAAAAAAAACCCTTCACTTTTTTTTGGGTCGGTCTACTGACCATCTCCCGCAAGGAAGGTTCTGGTCGAAAAAAACGTATTATTGATCAGGAAATGGCATGTAAAGTCGTTGCCATATTCAAGAAGAATCCCAACATTTCGGGAAGAAAAGTCGTAAAAAAGTGAATTACTCGGAGTTTTTTGTTCGCAAGTCAAAAAAAGAAGCTGGACTTAAGACTTTTAAAGTTTAAAAAGTTCCAGACAAGAATGCAAACTAGAACGGCGAGACAAAACAACGAGCAAAGTTACTGATAGCAAATTGCTTTGAAAAATGAAACTGCTGTGTCATGGACGATGAAACGTACGTTTTAGCCGATTTTCCACAACTACTTGGCCAAGAGTTTTATACTATAGAGTCACGGGGTAAATTAGAAGAAAAATTCAAGGCCAAGAAGCAGTCGAAATTTCCTAAAAATATCTTGTTTGGCAAGCTATTTGCAGTTGCGCCGAAAACAGCAAGATTTTTTTGAAAAAAGGAACAATAAATACGGAAGTTAACATTAAAGAATGCTTGCAAAAAGGTTGTTGCCATTCTTAAGGAAACATTAAGTTTCAACGTTCTTTTGGCCTGATCTAGACTCTTGCCATTACAGCAAAACGGCACTGGAGTAGTACTCCCAAAATAATGTGATTTTGGTGCCTCGAGTGGCCAACCCACCAAATTGCCCAGAACTCAGGCCAATCGGAAGGTACTGGGCTTTGGTCAAAAAGGAAATAAAGGCAACAAAGAAAGTTGCCAGCGAACTTAAAGATTCAAGCAAGAGTGGTCTGCAGCAAACCAAAGGTAAAGCAGAAACAATAAAATTGATAATGAAAAGGCTACCAGAAAATTTTCAAAAAATCACATTTTTTATGATTTATTTTTGTTCAAAAGACGTCAAAGTATCTATTTTTATGATTTAAGATTCGAAATTAATTTCTATGTTAAATATTGAAGGTTTTAAACGCAGAGTGTCAAGGCCATATAATCGGTGTTTAAAACTTTAAAGCGCTTTTTCTAGAAATCACATTTTTTGAGTTGGCGTTCGTGATAAAAAAACTACTCAAACTTCGTTCTGAAATTTAATGTGTTATTGTACACATATAAGTCTATAGATTGAACTACGGATAGAAAGATCGGTAAAGTATTTTTGGTTTTCAAGGGATTTTTTGGTCCAAAAAATCTGCTAATTTCAAAAAAACGCCGCCATTTTGTCAAGTTTTGCCAAAAGAAAATTCTTTTAGTTCAATCTATAGCAACTTTAGTGCTGATTAAAACGCCGTTTTTTTCAGACGTTTCAGTGAGCCAAAATCACGACCGCCGGGATTTTTATACCCCCACGTTTAAAAAACGTAATGGGGGGTATATTAATTTTGTCACTCCGTTTGTAACGCCGATAAGGAGGCGTGGCCGGTATAGAAAAGTATATATATTTCTGATCAGCATCACCTCCTGAGTCGATTTAGCCATGTCCGTCTGTCCGCCTGTGTCCACGATAGCAGCCGTAATTTTTGAGCTATCATAACAAAATATAAGCTTTTTATACAAAAATGGAGGTCAAGTTCGAATCTGAGCAAAATCGGATGAAAACCACGCCTACCTCCCATACAAAGTGACTTAACCAAAACGAAAAGATATCTTTAAATTCCACAAAAATCAATTTAATGACTTCAAATTTCGCACAGTGTCTTAAATATTTAATATTTATTTTAAGTATTAAATTTATAAAAATCAGATGAAAACCACACCTACTTCCCATGCAGTGTGAATTAACCAAAACGGGAAAATCTCTTTAAATTCCACAAAAATCAATTTAATGACTTAAAATTTCGCACAGCGTCTTAAATATTGAATATTTATTTTGAGTATTAAATTTGTAAAAATTGGATGAAAACCACGCCTACTTCCCATACAAAGTGACTTAACCAAAACGGGAAAAATCTCTTTAAATATATTTAACAGTTTGCTTAAGACTTTATATAAACTTTAATTCGGCCGTGGGGGTATTTTAACTTCGGCCCAGTCGAAGATAATTCCTTGCTCGTTTTATGTTATTTTCAAAAACCTGCAGCAGCCAAAAAACACGCTGAAAAAATCCAAAATTTTTTTTTGTATATTATAAAAATAAATATGCAAAGTTTCAATAAAATATCTTGTACCTTTCTTAAAAAAATTTGCATTTTAAAAATTTCATTTTTGAAAAATCCAGGTGCTTAATGTCCCTTAAATTCTTTTTAATTTAAATTTATTAAAAAAATTATTAATGACAAATAAAAAAAACTGTATTTTTTTCGTTTTTTTTTTTTTTAATTTCAAGTTTCAATCCATATATGGGCATTTCCACCAAAAGGTCTGAAGGCGACTGAAAAATAAAATGTTACTGAAAATTTTTTTAAACCTTCATAACAGAGAAACCATTTTTAAAATTATATTGTGAGAGTACTGAGAGCTGATCTCAATTTGAATTTTGAAAAAATGGCAACAAACATGATGAATGGCAACAAAAGTGGAAAAATGGTGACAAAAGTTGAAAAATTTTAACAAAAGTAGGAATTTGATTAGTGTAATAAATACTCGTGTAATACAAAGATTAATTCAATTTTATTCAGTTTTCTATTTTTACGGACCTGAATTACACTTTATATGATTTTTTAGTTTAATTAAATAAATACAACTATAAAAAAATTTTACTTCTTTGAAGGGAAAAATCTGTATCGTAACGTATGTATCCTAACGTATTATGGCTATGGCAATGAATAAATATCAAAAAAAAAAAAGAAAACATTAAAATATTTTTATTAAAAAAACTCGTGCACACTTCCCATATTTTTTTATTATATTAATGCAGAGAAAAACCGCTTCTATTTTTTGTATCGTAGCGCGTCCTCTTTTGATTGCTTATATCTTTGGACAATATTTTCGATCGCTTCCACCTTTTACACTAAATATAGTACTACTAGAATGCTATCCAAAAATTAAAACAGGACAAAAAAGTTTAAAATGTTTTTAATTTTTAAAAACAAAAGAGGCGTACAAACGTTACGTGCGTGACAAAATAATTTTATGTGTGACAAAAAGTTAGCAAAAAGATATGTTATTATTTAGATTAAAAAAATTCTGCAGAAATATATTTTTAGTTATAAATTCTTGAATCAAAACAAACTTTTAAGAGGTAGATCCATCATTGTGGAAAGAAAACGCAGAATGCGTACATGGATGCATTGTAATCCACAGCTTGAAAACAACCAATGACACAGCTGAAAGGGCGGTGGGCACGAAGACGAAAGTTGATGGACAAGTTGTAGAAAGTGGTGAAGAAAGGGAGCTTTAAAACATAAAAAAATTTCCCAATGCAAACAAATGCACTTTTAATAAAAAAAAATAGTGTTTTACAACTTTTGTAATTTAAAAAAACAATTTGTTAAATAAAATTCTTCCTTATACTGTGGTTTGGTAAAAATTACAAAAAAGTAATCACTGAATTAAGTTGTAGGTTAAAAATTTTCTCATATGCGAGTTAAAGCTTCGGAGCTTAAGAATCCTTATGTTTTGTTTTCATTAGGAAAGGATCCCGAGAAGTTGAACATTTTCGAAAAAAAAACTTTAATTGCAAATTTTATTGTTAGTAATATGTGCTTGATCGGGGAAAACTTCCTTGTTATACTTAAAAGAAATTATGATGTGTTTTAAAAAGTTTACACTCTAAAAAAACTTTTAACTTTACTGACTCAAAAAAATATTTTGAGCGGTCCTAAAACTATCCAATCCCAATGAAAATATCATGGTGTATTTTTACATCTTTATAAATTATGTAAGCCCCTGATATTAAAATTTCAATTTTTTTCAAACAGCCTAATGTTTATAGAAGTCCTAATTTACAAAATTATAGCATTTTTTAAGATCAAAGCAAAAACTATTTTTGTTAAAAAATACTTTTATTGCAGTCAAATAAATAAAATGCATACATGTTAGAGACTATCGATTTGTATAGGAAAATTCTGCTCTCCAATTTTGGTACCAAAATTAAATAGTATATAAAAATTCATTCGATTGGTATACTTTCTTTTAGTCTGAACCAATTCTTTTCAAATCAACCAATAGTGGGTCTCCAGAACAAAAGTTGCTCAAATATGCACAAAAATGCAATTCGGAGGACGCAAAAATTGGTTCAGACAAAAAAATGTATAAGGGAAAGTGGAGCAGATTTGGCACTTTTTTACGAGGTCATATTTCTTTCTTTCTGGGCAAAAATTGAAAGTTTTATAATTGGTCAAAAAAACATTCATTATTGATCTCAGTAATTGATTAACCAATAACCTATAAAAAATCGTGTATCTACCTTATTCAAACATTTTTAAAAAAAAAGTAAACTTGTCAAATGTGTCCCGTGGAAGGGGCACCCTTGACTTTTAACGGGTAACATTTGACAAGTATGTTTATTCTCATTAAGAACTCAAAATATCAGCTTATAAAATGTTTATACTGAAACTACATAATATTATTTAAACAAAAATTTAATACATTTGTGTATTTGTATATTGTTAGTAATGATTTTACATGTTACCAATGTAAAAAAAGTAAAAGTAACGAGATCATATTTATCACAGGTTGATTATGCTTAAGAACACCAATCATATCCACTTATCTTATATAATAGTTTCCAAAATTTATTTAAGAAATTTACTTTGTGCGGCATCGTGATGTGGAAGATGGATTTTCAGGATACGGCAACTTTAATTCAATTTCGTTGCGTAAAGTTAGAGCGATATCCTGAACAATCTTGTCAAAAGTACCTCTTTTAAAAACGTCAATTGTGCCTCATACGCTTTCGTTGTTTTTTTATATATTTTCTTTCCTTTTTATTTAGTTAAATTAAGATTCATCTGAATACGTAAATAAATAAAGAGTTATTCTTACCTTTTTAATAAAACACTTTGATATAACGGCTAAGATCACTTTGAAAAATCCTTACGTATATATACCATAAAATTACATCAAAGCAACTAAAAACACAAAAACACGAGTTGCTTTTTTTCGAGTTATGTAAAAAGTGTCTAACTTTGTGACACTTCGTGAAATCACATGCTGTCAAGTTGCAAAAATAAAATTTATTAATATTATGGTGCCTCCACACCGAAAACGCTAAAGTCGATGTGCCCCAAAGTCAAATGTACCCCACTTTCGCCTACCAATCGAATGGATTTTTTTAAATACTATTTTATTTTGGTACCGGAATCGGTACTCAAATTTTTCCTATACTAATCGCTATACTCTAACATGTATGCATTTTATTCATTTACCTACAATAAAATGATTTTTTTACAAAAATAGTTTTTGCTTTGATGCTAAAAAATGCTATAATTTTGTAAATTATGACTTTTCTATAAACATTTATATGCTTAAAATTCTTATAAATGAAATTTTCTATCAGATAGGAGAGCTAACTTTTTATCACAAATATAACATCTTACCCTTCTGCCTTTTTTTTTTTTTTTTTGATTTGAATTACTCCGAAAACTAGGCTTCCCTAGCTCAAGAAGAATCCTCACTGAAGAGGAAATTATTTGACCAAATCGTAGATTTATAACGCCATCACAAATTACGAATCTTTTTGATTCTATTTAAAACTGTACTTTAATTGTGCCAGTCGCATCAGCGGATGAACCACAAACACAATTACCGTTGGCTAGCCGCACTTCACGACCTCGGTGATGAAACGACGCGAGGCGAATGTACTCTGCCTTTTTTATTTTTCTAAGGCGTTTGACCTACGCAAAATTAAGAACCTACTTTGGTTTCTCTTTACCTGTAGTATTTTTTATTAAACATTATCTTGAGGGCAGAATTCAAAGGGTAAAGATTTGTTGCAACTATTCAAGTTTCAGAAACCATAAAAGTGGAGTACCACAAAGCTCCAATCTTGGACCACTCCCATTTTCAATTTTTCTTTATGACATATAGTGGAGAGTGCGCTAGACTATCAACCCAGAGGTCCCTGGTTCGAATCAGGACTCGGGCATGGTTCTTTTCACTTTCTTGGTTCTTTCCTATATTTAAGAGTTCTGGAAAACTAAAAATCCACAGATAAATTGTGGAAAACGTGGAATTAAAGGACAGGAACACAACTAAGTGCGGTAATGCTTGCCGGAGGTTAAGGCATAACACTAGCCTCGGTTAAAAGCAATTCAAATTGTCTTTCACGGTTGTTTCGCCTAATCAATAATTCACGTATGGTTCCATCAATTCCTCTAAATAAACTATCCCATTCCTTTCAGGTCAAAGACCAAACCTTGTTTGTGTAAGGCGCATGCCTGGGTTCTTTGATCTCTTAAAAAAAAATGTAACAATGCATGCGTATGCACATGATCTTCAGCTTTATATGTCCCGTTCAATTGGTCTAAGTGAAGATCTCTGCTATTAGGTAAATAAGGATTTAGACGCCATTGGTAAATGGGCGGTACAAGCTTAAACTAGACCCGATTAAATCATTTGTGTTATCAATATCAAAGTATTAGTACTCAGTTGAAGACATTCCTCCCATATACATTACGGCGTATCGAATTACACTTGTTTCGAATTTCATATTCTAAGAGGTCTCAAAAGTTGCATAGGGTGGTCAAGAATATTATGGCAAACACGATGGTTTTTACCCAGCGTGCCCTGTGTGAAGGATATTCAAATCTAAATGTATACTCGAGAAAGCACAGAACTTTTTATTGTTATCTGATTGTCTTAATTTTGGTGATATTGATTACAGTATTAACGTTTTCCTTAAATTTGGCGAATTATTAATTTGCATATATTTCGCATATGCATTTTCTTGTTTTGGACAAATTTATACTTGATTACAATTTTTTAACTGTTTCAAAAAAATTAATATAAGGTTTTATATCTCGGGCACGAGAAGAGGTTGTTGTTAACAACAACAGGTTAAGACCAAAATTTTTTTCCTACTTCGATTTTTTAAAAAAATTTTACTTTCGTATGAATTTTATTATTTCGTTAAAACACCTCAACTCAGCATTCACAAAAATGTTATACTAAAATTTTTAGTTTCTGATTTTGTCATTTGATGGGTCTCAATTGTCTTAACAATTGTTGTTAGGAAGTGTTTTAGTGAAATAATAACCATAAAGGAAATATGAGAAAAAAATTTATATTTCATGCTTGAAGTAATTTTTTTTATATATCAAAATAGGAAAAAAATCATGGCCTTTCCTACTGTTTTAAAGTAAATCTTTTTAGACAGGGTTTCGTTCAAAAATATTTGCAGAATACTTGAAAGCCAAATTTTTATTACTCATAAACATGATTTCGGCGTAAAAAGATTTTAAATAAAGTCCATGGTTTTTTTTTAAATGTTACATTAACATACCGTCACGTGGAGACAAATCACGTCACGTGCCTGACAGACTGACAACGTTTTAGTTTAATTGGGTAATTAAGTAATTAGGTAGTTAAGTAATTATGTAATTTAGTAATTAAAAAACAAATTTGATAAATTTTTCATTATCTTGAGCCAATGACTTCCATTTTTTCTAAAACAAACAAGCTTACAAAACATTTACTAAACATTTACGAAAAAGAAAAACTACATTTTTGAAACGGTGCAGACGATTTGATCATCATGGTAAGTGAATTAATATATAACTTGCTTAAATTAATAAAATTAAAATGTTTCTCTTAGATAATATCATAAAATAATAAGTTTGAATTAGTAAAAATAAATTAAATAATTTTTATTTGTAATAGATAAAGAATAAAAAATAATAATAAAATTTTTAAATTTTTTATTGTTTTTCTGAAGTTTTTATGAAAAGTTAGGAGCCGACCATTTAAATGCAAACAATTCTTCGTTCCCACAAGATCCTTCAAAAATAACAGTAAATATGAAAAAAACGAACAAAATGTTGTATTAATCAATTTCGGTAATGTTAAAAATGCTTTATTTATTTTTGGTTTTTTGGTATTTGAATGGGCGCTATGAAGTAACTCCCAAACTAAATAGCCCCCTGAAATAAACTCCAACGAAAACTAAATAAATATAAATGGAAAAATAATTCAGCCCCAATATTTATATGAACCCAAAACAAAAGGTAAAATAAACCCCAAAGAAATAAATACCACTCCCCCAAAAAATTAAATAAGCCCCAGATAAAAAAGATTTTAACCTAAAATTAAATTATCCACAAAATAAATTCCAATAAAAAATCATTTAGGATTATGGCCAGGATCAAAAAGGTCATAAGACCAAAAAAAATGGAGCTCGTATTGCCAACAGCTTTGTAGAGAAAGCAGAACAACTAAGGTAAAAATGTCTGAAATAACAACTTTCCGTACAAGCGAAAATTATTTTATCGTAAAAAAATACCATGAAAAACATGATTTTTTTATATGCAAATCATTTTTTAATATTTGCCTTTTACAGAAATAAATAATGCTAAAAATTATCAAATTTACAAAATGCGAAAAAAAGCTTTTATTAAAGTTTTAAAAAAAAGAAATATGAATAAAATTAAGCTTAAATTGGTAGACAAGCTAAAAAAAGCAAATCCATATTACCCACTTCTAACATGTAATTGGTTTAATCGCCTGAAGGAATAATTTGTAGGGCGCAACTACACTGAAAAAATAATGCAAAAATTGATTAAAAATTACAAAATTTTAACAAATTAAATGAAATTTCATTGTAAACAACTCTTCTTGTAAGGGTTTAATAAATTTCAGCTCAAGAGAAATTATATAATGTATATAATTTGTTAAGGTTGAAATTTGGAGCTTAAGGTCAAGTAGTTTAAGAAAAGAAGGCAACAGCAACAACAACAACAACTTTGTAAAAAGTCAATCACATAGCAGACTAGACAGCCTGTTTCGGAAATAGCTACAATTCCTTTTCAGTAGTCTTGAGTGATTCAGCTGCGACCAACCCACTGTAAAACACATCTGAACTCATGCCGCTGAATTGTCTGTGCACAGAACAAGTGCATTTTATTTTTGGTCAAGCCTTAGACTTTATCAGAGTTGCGTATGTTACATCGCCTTCTTTTCATAAATTACTTGACCTTAAGCTCCAAATTTTAACCTTGTAAAATCATCAAAGGTCACAATTGATTGTATATTATTTGTTCATCCGCGTACCTTACAACCAAAGCCATTTCGAGTTAATTTTTAAATGGAGTATTCTCAAGTTGAAAATCCAATAATATAGGAGTAAAACTGCCTTTGGCCTACTACAAAATTCCAGTCTGGATTACATATACTCTTAAAACAAGGTTATAATATATGTGCTAACTTTTTAAAAATTGTATTCAATCACAAATATCTCACGTTGCTGGAAAATTTTGTTCAAAAAGCTTGACGATTGTTTTTTCACTCATTGTAGACTATTTGTATATTTATAACTCAAAAAATATAGCCTAATAATAGAAAGCAATAACTACAATGCCTTTCAGCTTGAGTTAGTTATACACTATATTTGTATGCACATATTTATACATATACATGAAGAGAAGTGAAAAACACTATATTTTATAAACTTCTATAATTGTTTATTTTACTACATTTTGCATACATATTTATCGTTTTCTTTAATTCGACGACTTAAAGCACAAAATAATTAATCATCATTTTATTATTCCTGTTTCGGTTACTAATACAATGTCGCTCATTGTCAAAATTTTTATTAAAGGTCCTTTTTGAATGTGTTTTTTAAGAGAATAGTCTGAAGCTTTTCTAGGTTTCTGCACGAACAAAAGTGTTTGCTAGTAATAAAAGAATGTTTCAACTAGTTAAACTTAGGCAATCAAAGTTTAGTTTGAATGAGTCAAAAATATAAAGAAAATCTAAAAGTCTATTTTATTTTTTGTAGTATGTATTCTGTTTAAATTGAGCAGTTTACGAATATAGATCAAGAAAATAAGTTAAATCTAAGGGTGAAAATAATTTCATGCTAATCACTTGACATCTTATTTCTTAGTAATTTTATCGTTTGGATGAGTAACATTGCATGTATTAATAATGGCCCCACTAACATTGCTGTTCGGATTGTTGAGTAGAGCCGTTAGGGTGGCATGTGAAGAACTTAATGTGCTCGGTTTTGATTTCGACAGGTGTGCGTTTGTGGAAACACTCTCAGTTGAAGTTGAAACATTGCTAACTGCTGCACTACCAGCTCCTGCACTGCTGCAGCATGGCTCCACTGTTGCATTCGATATGGAAGAAGTCTGTGCACCTTGCAAAAGTGCATTCCTTAAATGACTATTGCTTTGGATCGAGGCTGCACAGAAGGAATTGGTAATCAAGCCGCGACTCTTGATATTGAGGTCAACGAAAAAGACTTTCATCTTTTGTATCATGAATTCGGGCACTTTAAAAGTGTGCATTACAGATAAACTGATATTCGGCTTCTTCTTGTATAGATCATTATTTTGGTAAAGTTTAAATACTTCATCATGGATAAGAAAAAGAAATCGTGAGTTTCGGTTCTGTTGAGATATAATATTTTGTGAAATCAACCAGTCTCTATCTTCGCCATCAGGCAAGTAGCGAATGAGTTCCGGGTGTTTGCTAGCTAAGCGCTCTTTGCCGTCAGTACCAAAGCCGAATGCTTGATTTGCCTGCACATCCAGCACAAAGTTGGTATTGGTAGTTATGTCAGCAGTATTCCAAAATATTTGACGTCTTGGTTGAGCCACCGCTAGTTTTCGAACAGCGGGTTCTGTGCACTCTATTGTTGATCTGCTGCTAGTTGCAGCTGTGTTATTTAACTGCTGAACTGATGTATTAATTACCTTTTTTACAGTTTCATTTGGGGCTACAGCTTTTGTTGCTGATCTCTTTACAGCCAGACGTGAAGTTGCAGAACACTCAGGTAGTTTGCCCAAAGTTTGAACTAAATTAGGCCTTATGGGAAACGTGGTGTATTGCATTTTTGATTCTTCCAACATCATGCAAACTATCTTCTTGAGCTAAATTATATGCGAATTATATCTCAGGATAAAATTAATACGATTATGTTTTTGTTACCATTCCATCCGTTATTAAACTTTCACCTAAATTTTCTTTAATGTTCTTAACTGCTGGATTGAAATAAGTCTGCGGAATTTACAAACAATCTACTTTAAACTTATTGATTTATGATTCCTGCCTTCCTACTTACATCAAGGAACTTCTTGACGACAGCATCGATTTCCTTATCAAATGTCGATTGCAAGTTACTGCGCAGCAAATCTAATGAATGCATCACACTATCGGAAGTTGTCACTGGAGGACAAAGACGCTGTCTCAATCGTTGCAACATATTTTCAGCCATTTGTGGCGTGGTAACAAACGTCTGCAAATTAGAAAGAATAAGTAAGGACAATCGCGCTTAAAAGCCCTGGTTATTAATCACAAAGCAATCGTTGCCATTTTGGGCTGCAGTTGTTTCTTGAGCTTTGTGTGATGAAGTGGTCACGCTTGTGGCTATAGAATGTGTTGTCTGATTCGAGCCATTGGAATCTTCCGATGATGAATTTCCTCCCACGGGCACGGGTTTGGTAACATCTGTTGAGGTGACCGATGTTGATGCCATATCACTTTGAATTTTCCAACTGCGCTGCACTACCATGGCAAAGACAATACTTTTTAAAACTTGTTTACTTTAAAATAACCACGAGCAAAAACTGATTTTAATATTTATTTTTCTTTGCTTTTTCTCTACACAAAAAAGGATACCCAACTAAGTTATGCAGTGCGCAGTTGCAATTCTGTCAAGCTGCATGAACGACATTAATAAGTACAACTTTGCGACTCCGCACCATTACAGTCGGAGTCAACAGTTGAACACAGGCAATCATCACTCTCCAACTCGAGATTTTTTTGAGTTGTTAGCAGTAACTTCAAGGAGGTGTCTTCATTATCCTCCACGTCTTCCTCAATGTCCATTCGATTTTCATGTAATTCTTTTTCATTCTTTCTTTTTTGCATACACTTTTTCAAGCGTTTAGCATCAAACATTACCATATAATCTAAGCAGTTAACATAATTTGGAGGCCGCTTGTAGGCAGGACTGACCTCATATCCCAGCACCTCGGTAAACATAAACGGAAATAGCCATCCCACTAGAGGAGTTGTGCCGCAGGTATAGTTTGCTTCCTTGTGATAGAAAAGAAATCCATCCAATTCTGGGCTATTATTGGACCAAAGCGGATACTTTTGCAACAACTCGGACACTCTTTCAGTGTTCTCGAAATCGTGATGATTTAAACAAACAAATCTTCTCTCATTCCTATCACTCAACATAGATAACTCGTGCTCCTCCAACTTAGATCGAATCCAAAAGAAACGAAACTGTGCTTCGCACTCCAGCAAATCCTGATTTCCAAATGCGAGCGCATCTATTACGTAGAATGTATCGAGTTGCTTTACATAAATGCAATCTAGCATGGTAATTGCGTTACGTCCACCTCCATCACCAGGTAACATGGAGCGGAAGCGCATTTGTATACGACCATCTTTATTGAACATTTCAGTGCGACCATTGCATGCCACTACCATGCTGCGTTGTCCCTTGGGACATGCCACCAGCAACCAGTCACACAAGTTCTCTGGACATTCGCGCAGCCACTCGGATTGTTGCAAAGCGTGATCAGTGCGGTAAAAATCTTTAAAGAAACGTGGTTTATATTTTGCTTTTTTAGTTTCAATGGTTGTGCTTTGTTTAGCCAGCGAAACGATTGCCTCTAGATCGCGGTTTTTGTCCTGAAAGAGCGCACGCTTCTGTTTCTGCTCATTTAGTAATTCCCGTCGCCGAACAGCTTGCAATTCAGCACTATCTATAGTTTGCTTGTACAGGTCTTTATACATGATTATATTTCTAAAACTGTTGCTGGGCACTAATTATGTTCAAAACAAGAAATTTGCAGATTTTCAATTGTTTTAGCCAAAAAAACTACATTTAAAAAATACCAACAGATGTTATATCTACAGAGCTGCCAGATTTTCTGGCTTATTCTTTTCTCGATAAGATTTTGCATTTTGTCATCCCCATTTAGCAGTGTTCGAAATTGCCGAATTCGTCATTAATGTGAATAATTAAAAATCTCAAACTTTCTGCTGTTTGACCAACGATATGAAGAAAAAATTTAGCAATGTGGGTATTCACGATTAAGTGCACTTACCTGTGAAGTTGAGGACTTGTGTACTTATGCGGTTAAGTTTTCGTGAATACACCACTATCACTTTTTTAAAGTAGTCAACATTTTCAATGTGCACTAGTGCACAACTGCTCAAGTCCTCAAGCTGGAGGCTACAGTAGAAGAGCACTTATACAGATTTTGGAGTACGTGTATTTTGTTTTTGTAAAGTATTTTTGTATTTTACTAGGTCTCGAAGAAACACACAAATATTAATTCCTCGTATCTACAAATCTATTTTTGAGCGGTCATTTCTTATCAAGGTTGCACGTGTATGGAACCTTTTACCTAGTAGCTTTAAGCAATTTTCAGACTCATTAAATACTTTCAAACGTAAATATTTGCAACACGTTAGTGAATTGGCTTAATCGTAACAGCAGGTCTTATTTCGTCTGATATAGGGGTTGTCTTGTGAAAAATTAAATAATTAGGGATTTTAGATTTAGGGTTTCCACAATTTATTATTTGTATTGAAATTGAAAAATTAATATACTATATCATATTGAACTTTAAACTATAATAGAAATTTATAAACATCTTTAATGTAAAATATAAACTTAGACTTACTTGTACAATTATTTACTTGTAATCATATTGGCCTTAATTGGCTTCGATTATACACATGAAATAAATAAATAAATAAATAAATAAATAAAGTGCACAAGTAATGTTAAATTTTCTATTTAATAAGGTGATATAGCAGAAGAATGTTTTGAAATAAATACAAAGGGTTACAAGAGTACGAAGTTTAAGTTCCACTGGCGTGTGACACTCTCTTTTTTTGTTTTTTAATATAATACATGCCTGTCAAAATAGAAAATAAACATTGTAAATATTAATAAACATTAGTATTTCGATACATTTAGTTATAACACAGTACGACAAAATCAAATTTTTTTGAGTACACATGAGAATGTTAACAGAATATGAAAATAGGCTTAAAATAAAGAATTACGTGTCTCGGCGTTTTGTTGTAGCACGTCAGAATTTTGAGAAAATCGACTTTTAAGCTTCGAAGGACCGTGGAGGTTCACTTGTAATGTAATACTATTATAAAAATTTCTATAAAAACAGAATGGGTGAACCGATTTTAATGCTTGAGCCAGTTTTGAAAAGGGAATTGAATTTGGATTTTTTTTTATTAAAAAAAAACAATTTTTTCTCCGCTAGATGGCACTTTAATTTTCATGTAATATAAAATATAACCAAAAATTTAATATAATGTAATGTAAATGTATGTGCTAGCGAAAAACATTCTACTTTAGTTATTGGATTTCAAATTATCAACATTGTATTTTTAATGAATTTCGTACATTTTTGGTTATTTTTAAAATTTACATGAAAATTAAAGCGCCATCTACCGGAGAAAAATTGTTTTTTTTAATAAAAATAAATCCAAATTTAATTCCCTTTTCAAAACTGGCTCAAACATTAAAATCAGTTCACCCATTCTGTTATGATAGAAATTTTTATAATAGTTTTACATTACAAGTGAACTTCCACGGTCCTTCGAAGCTTAAAAATCGATTTTCTCAAAATTCTGACGTGCTACAGCAAAACGCAGAGACACATTTTTCTTTATTTTAAGCCTATTTTCATATTCTGTTAACATTTCTCATGTGTACCAACCACTGTCGTACTGTGTAATATAGCTATTACAGTCATTCACAAATTTTTTTATTCCAGAAAATAATACACAAATGTCAAAACAGAAGCTAATTCGAAAAAGAGTAAGCATGAACGCAGCTCGAAAATGCAAAAAACAGCTTTTTTATATGAGCATGAACATGGTATAAGACATGGCAAAATTAGACAAGGTAGTGTTAGGGCGGAGAGCCGGTAAAGGAAACTGTCAAAACGAAGTTGACATTTTATACAAAATCTGCGACCAATGAGAATACAATGGCCGCATTCAGCGCAGACAACTGTTGTGAACTGTAATGGTAGCGCTACCTTAGTTCACGATGTTTTTCTCTGAATGTGTTGCTACTCTACACGTCAGAAGTTAGATTCAATTTAATTTTTATGTAAATTTAATTCAATTGCAAAGGTTTCTCACTTAAATTTGCTGCGTTCTTTCTGCGTTTATTAATTTAACAGCGTCAGTAACAGCATCTGACAGTTAAGCAAACAGTTGTGTTCATGTAGCATAGAATTTATTCGCTCGATTAAAAGGCGTTCGCTACTTTATCAGTTTTAGTTAGCGCTACCAAATTTGTACCATTCAGCGAATTTTTACACAACAGTTGCCAACTGTTGTCTGCGCTGAATGCGGCCAATATGAAAGCAAAAATTGGCAAAAATACCAAAATGGCTGAGTTTGACAGTTATGGTCACTAATGACGTTTTAGTTTCTCGAAAAATTCAAACTATTTTTCTGCCCTTTTTGGAAATTCTGATCTCTTGAGAAAAAAAATAGTGACCTCTGTAATTATATCGTGTACTTTTCTCGAAAATGTTGAACTCAAAAGAAGAAAAAATTCGGAATTCTCAAAGATAGCAGAAAAATGCAACATTTTTTCAAGAAACGAAAACGCCATAAGAAAGAGAACACATTCAGCCCTAACAATACCTTGTCTAGTTCTACTATGGTATAAGAGTACAAATATTTAGAGGTAAAAGAGGAGGTCGAGTTTAGCAAAAGATCGTATGGGAGGCGGTATATTTTCACACCCTTAGGAGTTACGGGGTTAATTGCTATTTCATGGCTTTGATTCATACTATTGTTTTTAATAGAAAAACTAACTCATGGCAAACTTATCTTTCATTCTTAAATTCATTCAAACTAGGCTGGATATCGATAAAATAAGCTGAATTCAGTACTAAATTAAATTTGGTAAAATGTTGCTTCCTGATTTTAAATTAGACTGAACTCACAGTATCACCTGGATTGATGTGCCAGAGTATATCTCTTTTCCACACAAGTTTATGCCTGCGTTGGCCCAAATGCATATCCAATTATTTGGGATTTTGATTTGACGGATATCTCATTTCCACGTAGGTCCAGTTAAAATGAGTATAGTGTTTTGGATTGTTTTTGAAATCAGGATTGTTTTTCGAGGACCTTAAATTGATATTCACTATCATTTAATTCGATCTTGCTTATTTATATAGAATTAAATATACTTAAACACGCGTTTTATATATATTAAATTTTTAAATTCTGCTGAAAAGCCAATTAATGTGCTTAGTGGAAAATCCTGGTTGCCAATAGGGGGTATGTTTTAGTACGTAGGTGCATTCTGTCTGTCCCGGCTGATCCGGGCAGGATCTAGAATGTAAATCGTGCATGCGTATAGGTCGGGTATACGTATCTTTGGAAGATTCCATACCTCCGGGCGAATCAAAAAAAAAAAAACGCTTTCAACTTTGAGCGATGTATGATTTGGATTTTATGGCGAAAATACAAAACAAAATTCACAAAAAATTACCTCCCAATAAATTTATATCTAGGCGACAAAGATATTTTTAAAATTTTTCCAAGGATTCAGTCTCTTATATAGAGTAAGTAGAAACAATTTTATGTATAAATCGTCTTTGTATGGTGTTTGGGAGTTATGTCAAAAAACTACATAAAGTATTAACAAAACAATTGAAAGTTTTCTATATGACCTTGTTATTTACTACGTTGATTTTCTATGATTTGCTATGATCTAAAGCTCAATAAACGACTACCAAACTAGAATTTGTATTTAAAATCAAGTATGATTTAAACTATCAAACATTTAGAATTTGTATTTGAATCATAAAAAATCAACGTATTAAAAAACTTTAAATGCTTCTAACATTTATACTAGAAAATATTAATGCCAGAAATCGTATCTTTGATCGATTTTGCTGCAAAAATATCATTCAATAATTGTTATAAAAACTTTAAGATTTATTTTATTTACCATATTTTGATTGAATTCAAACTCAACGCACAATTATTAAGTGTGCATATTAACTTGCTGCGCTAGCTTTTTAAAGTGGCGCTCTGAAGTTTGAGATTCCATGGTATTCAAAAGAAGTATTTTGTTGCTGTGATATCTACCGATTACGTTGAGAAGATCACTTGGAGTTAGTTCCAACACATTATCGCCCTTATGAAGTTCCACCAATGATGATGCCTGCATGACTTTAGAGCCTATAACTATAATTAAAGGGTATCCCATTCTAAAATGAATAAGCATAATAAATGGTTTATATATACATAAAATTTTACTTTTTAGCTTCCGTTAATCTCTTTCCTATAGTCATGAACTTGCGATCGTCATGCAGTAAATCCTCTGGATTAAAAATTTGCGATAGTGACGTGCACAGCGTTTGCTCGATTTTATCGCCTTCCTGTTGTTCCTTGCTACCTTCCTTGGGACCAATTATGCACACGTCGAACGGAGCTAACAACGTTGGCCAACGTAAATTAGTATCAGATGACATAACTTCTAGTGCTGCCGCTATCAGTCTGGTTACGCCAATTCCATAACATCCCATAACCATATCCTTAGGTTTTCCATTTGATTGAAGATAAGTGGCACCTAAAGGCTTCGAATACTTATCCCCTAGCAAGAAAGTATGTCCAATTTCGATCCCACGCTCTTCTTTTAATTCGGAAGATGATTTGCATTGCGGGCACTTAATTTGGTCTCCACATGCCTCGACGTTAGCTGCGTAATCACAAGAGCTGCATGTGAGAATTTTATCTTCGCCAGTTGAAGACAGAAAGTGGTATTCGTGCGACAGACTGCCTCCCATCATGCCAGTGTTCGCTTGAACTGTGCGAAGTAAAGCAGTTCAGTATTGCTTTATTCACAATGATAGATAGATACATTACAAACCTTTAACAAATGGCAGCTGCAATTTCTTGAAAAGTGCAGTGTAAGCTTGATTCACTTGGTCGTATGCAATGTTCGAATCTTTAATTGTTTTGTCGAATGTATACATGTCCTTCATAAGAAACTCTTTGGCACGCAATAAACCGAAACGTGCCTTCAATTCGTCACGGAACTTTGGTCCAATCTGCATAATTTAAAATATTTCAGGCTCTTTGAAGTTTTTATAAACCCTAAAATTAAAAACCTGGTACAAGCGCAGTGGCAACTGACGGTAAGATATGGGTGCCGACGTCGCAATCATTGCTGTAATTGCCTCTTCGTGGGTCTGCAAGTTGAACTATGCAATTCAAACGCTTTCAAATTTTTACCTAGTTCTAGATACTCACAGGACTTAAAAGATGCTCCTTACCGTGCCTATCGTGGAGCATGTAAAACTCAGTTATATCACCATCTAACCGACCGGTCTTTTTCCATAGCGACGTAGAGGTAAGTGCCGGCAATGATATCTTCTGACCATCAATTTGTAGCATATGTCTGTTAAGAAGGTCGATGCACTTGTCTACTGCACGCTGTGCTATGGGAAGCAGTTGGAACGTTCCGTTGCTTGCTGACTTAATGAGTCCCAACTCAGTCATTAGCTGTGGAAATAGAAAAGGTGTTTGCGAAAGTGTTAGCTACATCACAAATTTTGCTCAAAACAAACCCTTTGACTCCGCGAAATCGCCTCTGTATTTTTGATGACTGCATTTCTAGGTGTTACCAAGACTGGCCAGAAAAGTTTTGAAGTTTTATTCATACTTTGCGGCAAACAACAGCACCTTGTTACTTCAAAAGGTACAAAATTAAAACATAGAAAAACTATCTTTCCGAGGTAAACTCAAATCAGCTGTGCTTAATAAAGCGTTCTAAGCAGTGTTGCCACTTTGTGAATAATTCCTCAAAACGTGGGTAACTTTTGAGGAATTTTATTTTGAAGAATTGTTAAGGAATTTGAAAATTATTTAAATATTTTTTTAGTATATATGTACAAAAAAAACCTTGGCAGCACCTTTTTCTGGTTGGTAGAAACATACCTTTAAATTAAACCGAACTTTCCGATTGCGTTTCCCCGTGACTATTAACAAAATTGAAACAAGTGCATACAAAATTAGTAATTGGAGTACGGCTTTAGCTAAAATCAGTTTAAACATAAAATAAATATAAGAAAAAGGATACATGGTTGCAGTCTGCATCGGAAGCAAAATGCATTGACTATTATTTCTACTGTAGCAATTATCGATTAACTCTTTAAATCGACAAGAACATTATTTTTAAAACATTGGCTAATTTTGACCATATCTTTATTTTGACTAATTTTTATGTGATGCCGTTAGTTTTGCGAAATCCGACTTTGTGATGCCATATTACATCATCATCTTTATTTGGTTAAAGATATTTTAGAGCACTCCCGTAAAAGCCAGCAAAACAAGCATATAAATTCAAACAAATTTCGCTGTTTAAGATCTCGATAATGAGTAGAGATTATTTTTAACTTGATTATTTTTTAGATTCAGAGTCGTATTGAAAACGGGTAATAAAAAATTCAGTAGATATATTTGTGTTTTCAAATTAAGAAAAAGTAATATCATAACTTTTCTTTTTTTTTTCTGATGTTTAGCGAGTATTTAATGATGACCTATTTGAATCAAATAAAAACATGTTTGAATTGAATTGGAAAAATAAAGTTCCATATATAATTTATGCTTATAAGAAAAATTTGTTTTAAGCATATATATAAACTAAAAAGTCTTAAAATTTTTTTAAGGAACGAATAAAGCGTTTTAATCCTTTGACGATGAATGGGTGAAAAATAACCCATTAACATTTTTAAGTCGAGTGAGCACAATTTTTGAGATATTTTCATAAAGTTAGGCTTAAAGGATGAGAAATCAAAGTGGCCTTTAACGTGTGCTATGTTTCGAACATGTTTTAATTTTAAGAGAGAAAAAAAATCAAGGAAGTCAAAATATATTTTTTTTTTCCATAGGTATATATTGATCCCGATTTCCCAGAGACTACAGATACAGATACAGATACCACAAACAATTTTCAAAGATGAGCTGATATATTTTCTCGTTCAAATTATGTCAAAACCTTTATGAAACTACTCGAACAAGATTTTTCCGGATTACATTTTTGTCAAAGCAGTACTCTGTTCCGATGTGTGAAATTATCGCAACATGCAAATTTTTTCATGACAATGTAATTGTACTGCCTATTTATTTTGAAATGAAAAGAGAGAGATAGTATGAGATTTCTTAACTCACTCTTTGAGTTTCTCTGAGAAACGTAACAAACGGAACTGCTCGCAACAAAACATAAGTCAGAATTTTCACGCAACAAATAAACGAATGTTGTCAGCGAAATTTCACGCAAACAAACATAGTACTATGCTTAAAAGTAAAAAAGAAAATTAAATTTCAAATTCACTTTTGTTAAGCCATCGGTGATGAAAATTTAAAATTTACACAAAAGAAAATTTAAAATTTACAGCGGTTTGCGTGTCGTCCTCAAAGGGTTAATAAATATATCCAATAAGATAGAAAATATGCAGGAAAAAATGTATATGTTTATCAGGCGGGCCGATTTAAAAATCGCCCATTGCTCAGTGAAAATCGTATTCTAGGGATCAAAATAAGAAACTTTGCCCAAGATACCTGTAAAACGAATTCTAATGCCCCAACTTTTGACTTTTGTCCCGTAGGGTAAAATTTTGAAAAATTCCTCTTTGACCCATTTGGAGTGCCCTAATCGAGTCCAAATGTATGACCGACCCCCACTAACTTTGGAGGGCCGATCCACCCATGCCAGTGGCGACCCCATTTCGCTGATTTTTTCATGAAAAGTGCCAAAAATTGTGATTTTTTTAAATGTTTGTATTGGGAACCCCCAGGGGGTTCTAGGTGGTGTGCCACTGGCATGGGTGGATCGGCTCTCCAAAGTTAGTGGGGGTCAGTCATACATTTGTACTCTTTTGACCCTATGGGACAAAAGTCAAAAGTTGAGGCATTAGAATTCGTTTTAGAGGTATAGTTCCTCGGGTAAAGTTTCTTATTTTGATCCTCAGAATACTATTTTCACTGAGCTGGGCGATTTTTTTGCCTCCCCACAAATCGACCCGGCCTAATCTTTATGCTTACTTTATAAAAAAAATATCGTTTGAAAAAAAAAGTTTTAAGGAATTTCATTACAATTTGAGGAATTTTTGAGGAATTAGGGTATTAAAGAGTGGCAGTACTGGTTCTAAGCTTGCCAACTCTTTAATTAAAAATAACACTACCTACAAAACATCAATTTGAACTAGAGATGAGCGATATTTTGATACCGAAGATTTAGAGTAATTAAAAAATCACTCAGTGGACCGTCTCATACAATTTAGACGGAAAAAATTATTTTATGATTTTAAACGATAAGGGATGCAAAAACAAGAAAAAAAAATATGGAAATGGTGGTGTGTTTTGATCCCCTGCGGAGTTCTGGGCTAATTTTGTGTTTTACGGAGACTGTTTCACTAAAAATGCTCTAGCAACAAAATTTTTTTAAGTGAAGCTTTATGCAAATAAGGTTTAGAAACATATTTCCATGGGCCCATAATCATAGTCAAAATAAAGTCGACTTTAAATGTAGTATAAGCATCTTTACAGTTTTTCAATATACAGTACAGTCTCGCTAATCCGGACACATATAGTTTCGGTGGATGTCCGTATTACTGGATGTGTCCGCTTTGTCTTAGAAATCTTCGTAAGGAAAATGCATTTGAGTACATGAATAATAATAAATTAACATTGTTTCACAAAAATACATTTACATAATTGCGATTGCTCGACTTGCCTGATATTTTTTATTCCCTGGAAAAAACTTGGTTCAATCATTTTGCCTTTTCTGTGCTTAAATTTTATTTCACCTGGTCATTGGAATGTTTGTCACACATATTTTTAAAATTTGTCTTTATTTTTCTTTATATCAAAAATTGTAGATTTTGATAGTTTGAATTTTTCAGCTGAACATCTTATTGATTTTCACAGTTTCAATAAAATTTAAAATTTTACACGTCTGAAAGATTTATCGTTTTATGTTGCCTTGTTATCGCTGGAATTCTTTGAATCGACTAAAATTTTTTGAATGTTAATATTTACATTAAGGGTATTCACTTCACTTCTGAAATTTCTGAAATGCTGAAATTTACGAAAACTTGTTCAAGTGCGACTGTTGTTGTTCTGGTTTTCTGAAGTTTGCTTAAATTTAATCACCTTTTGATTTGATGGAAAATAATCGTCGGAAATTCGGAAAAGCGAAGAAAAGATTTGTTCAGTAACCATAAGAAAATCTGTTTAATGAGTGTGAGTCGTTGTGAATATAAAATTTCGATAAAAAGAAGAGTATTCTGTCAAATCCCTCCTAAAATCTGATCATTAACTGATCAGACACTGAAAAAATAATCATTAATTCTATTGAAGCCGATCTACTACTTTTTGAATGTTTTGCTACGTTTTTTTGGCATTATTTTTCTATTGGAAGGCAGAAAGCACAAGTTTTTTAACATAATTATTTGTTTTGGTAACAAGCTCACCAACGAAATGAAGCAATAATGATTTTTAGCTTGACAGATGCATGTGAAAAAAACGAAATATTAAAAACGGTCGCTCACTTCAACTCGTCGGAAATTTCCGATTTCTGAAATTTCAGAAATGAAGTGAATACCCTTAATATTATCAACGTTTGGACAAAAATTCACGGCGTAAACTTAGTGAACTAAATGACAATATGGAAGCAAATACGCCTTGTTCTCACAAAAAGCCCCGTTAATTTAACGGAATACATTTGAAACGACAACGTTGACTTGATTAACAAAGCGACAGTCAATGTGTAAACCAAACATGCTCGATTTTGTTTTCAGTCCGAACTATAGAAGTAAAATATCAAAAATGTCCAAAATGTAGAGATGTCCGTATTACTGGGAAGTCCGGTATTGCGAGTGTCCGGATTAGCGAGACTTTACTGTAATATGTTGTCAAAAAGCTTTCACTAAATTTAAAGTCGACTTTATTTTGACTATGATAATGGTCTTTCTAACGATATGCGACACTAGCAGAGATTTGTGTTACAAATAGAAGTGTTTGGTGGACAAACTATCAAGATTTGTAAAAAATTCACTACTTTTAAATTTAAAGTCAATTTAAAAGAAAAATACTTCGTCAACCTTTATTTTTAATTAAAAATTATGTTTTTTGTATAATTTGCTTTGAAAATAATGTTACTTTTTTACTTTACTTCAATTTTTCACATTAACATAAGCGTTTTCAACTTATTGTGCATGAAAATACTTTTACAACTTTATTATTTCAATGCTGAGTTTCGTTTTATGAGTTCAATGGTTGGTTGTAAATATAAAAATAGGTGGAAAGTTTTTATTGTAAAAAGAAAATGTAATTTTTAGATAAAAAGTTATTTTTTTGGAATAATTTTTATTTAAATTTTATTTATTTAATTTGATTGAAGCGATATAAAATAAAAACTTAAATTCAAATTCAAGAGAGATATAGAACCAAAAGACTCATTTTCCTCTGTAGAAATTGATGTACGATAACAAATTTTAGCACATCAGAAGACATAAATGTATGCTTTTTTGAAGGAATTTTCCGGTAATAATTTATTAAGGGATCGGAAGATATCAATAACATATTAAAAATATCCCTTTTTTGTCCACTCTGGATGACTTTCTTGTAAACGTCTGCAGTCTTTGCTGCGTGATTCCTGTGCTTCCTCTGGTAATTCGTCGATTAGGACGAGGCATTTTTTGATTAAAAGCGTGACAGAGAATTCTAAGTATGGCTGACTGGCATGCAATAGCCATACAAATAAAAGTATTAAGGAAAGGTTGCCAAAAGTTGCTAAACCAACAAATTTTCAAAATATTAAGTAAATATAATAAACTTTAAGAAATTGTCAAAAGTAAATACAAGAACATACAAGGAGGGATCAAATTTCACCTGGAATATGCCAAAAATTACTGTTTTTTGTAATTCGAGCGTATCCTCAAACAAAAACATATTAACTGTCAAAAACTTCCAAGCTTCACTTCCAGCTTTGCTTTGGTTGCAGCGTGTATGAGGCCCCTAAAACAATTGATATCTTGTGATCATTTTCACCCAGTTCAATGGAACCTTGCTATTTTTGTTGTTTGGATAGCCAATACACAAAAATTTTCAAAGATTATTGTGATCTGCTGCAACATAGCTTCACGCACTTACATGTAGGATAGCTAATGCACAATTCTTTCAATAAATTATTGCGATATATTGCATCATAGATTCACGCATTCACATGTAGGATAGCTAATACACAATCCTTTTAATATATTCTTGTCATCTACTGCAACATAGCTTCAGTTAATACTTAATATTGAATGATTCAGATTTTGTTTAACATTTTTGTATTGGATTAATGGTCAGTGTGTAGAACTGATGTTCGAAAGGGTACGAGTTCGATTCTCAGTACTCACAAAGAAATTTTTTTAATTTTATATCCTCTTGTTGAGATAGACGTAAGCAAAAATAACAACAACAATTCTAAGAAAAAGGTGTATGGGAAAAAGTGTCTCTTAATATAAAAATCGTGATGTAGGAAAGCAAAAAAACAAATTTTCCCATACAAATACTTTGGTACCATACGATCTATCTTTTTTTAAGTTTTGTCTTTTGTCATTTGCAGCGATTCGTGATACAACCAGTTAATAGGTCTGTTTCCGTACTCGATGTAAGTAATTTGAAGTTGCTAGAAAGCGGTTACAAATTTTTAAAGCTCGAGAGAGAAAATGTCATTCTCCATTCTATTACAATTACTTGAAGTTAGTACAGAAACTAGAGAGTGATATTTTGTAAAATAACGCTTTCAAGCAACTTCAAGTTACTTGAATCGAGTACGGAAACAGACCTAATATAACTCAAGCAGTGTTGTCAGATGAAAATACTTCCAAAATTCTCTTTATGTCGCATTTAACTATCAAAAATTACCATACGTCAAAAACACCACAAAATACATCAAGTCAACGAAATATGTACCTCAAAATTGCAAAATATAATTATGTCTCATCATGCAAAACAGAAAAAACTGGAATATTATGAAAATTATTGTTTTTCGTTAAACGTATTTGGGCCTCATAAATCCAAAAGTGCAAAAATAACATGTCGGTCTCAAATGTCTTAGGAGATAAAATTCGCGAAAGTTTCAAAATTCAGTGCAAAATATGAAGTGTGTGGAATAGTGTTGGACAAGAATAATTCCAAACAAAAATAAAAAATAACAAATAAAATTTGATTATTAAAAAGTTTGAATTACAAGTATTTGATTGAATTTTTATTTTCGAATGATAAATAAATATTTTTTATTCGTTATTTTTATTTATTATTCAAAAATTTTGAATAAATTTATAAATCATTTTATTTGTAACAGAAAAGAAGTAGGTTTTCTTTAGAGTTTGAATTTTAAACAATCTGTCTTAAGTTTGGTTTTAGAATTAATCTTTTTTTTCAAACGTTTCGTACGATATTTTATGATAACGTGGAAGATTGAGCATAGTTTCATAAAAGAAAAGACGTTACACTGATGCGATGATGGTATTGTTGTATTGAATTTTATAAAAGTTTTTCTAATAGCGAACTATTTAGATAGACAACCTTGCGTTGTGTCAGCGTTTGCAAAAAATTTCAGTTACTTTAATAATTAACTTTGAATTTAAGAACTTGTATATAAAGAAAAAAAGTACTTGTTACCTCGAGTTCAAGTACGTTAGTGTATAAGAAATTGAAAACTCATCGTTGCTAAGACTTTCTAAGCTTAAATATGTAGATAACAGCTTGTTTCAAATGGGAAACCAAGTTTTAGGAAGAATTCCACGTTCCTTTAATTTAAACTAAAAGAGGTTGCAGAGGTTTAACTAGAAGCATTCACGTTGCGGCCATCATCTTCTTCATTTAAAATTATAAACCTACAACATTCTCATGGTGGCAGAAGAAAAGCTTGTTAGGTGACACTCACTTAACGAGGAACTTAATAGATGACCGATATTTGATTTTCACAATATTCCAGATCAATTTGCTCAATTATTGAAATTAAATTAATTTATTTGAAATTAAAATAAAGAATAAAATAAAAAATACTTGATACTGAGTACAACTATATAGAGCGAAACTAACTAAGATAGAGCGAAAAGGAGCTTTATTTGGGATCAAACTTTTTTCGTCGATAAGCCGAGAAAGGGGCTAGATATTGATAAATAAGCTTAATTTATTACCAAAATATACTTAGAAGCTCTGTACGATGCATAGTTGCTGAATTTGTAGACAAGAATTTACCAAAAAATTCCTTCAAAAAAATATCGATTTATGTGCCAGCCATAATTCTGGAAATTTTTCCAAATGTGCAGACTTGCAGATAGTGTAATATTGATAAATTTGGTGTATATTTCGTCCTTATCCGATTTCCGGTTTGGATTTTATGTCGAAAAACGCACCAAAATTTGCAAAGCCTTATAACTTTAAAACTAAGATAGATAGAGCGAAAAGGAGATTTATTCGGGATCAAACTTTTTTTCGTCGATAAGTCGAGAAAAGGGCTAGATATGATATAATAAGTTTAATTAAGTACCAAAATATACTTTAAAGATTTGTACGATATAGTTTGCTTAGTTAGTAGACAAAAATCCTTCCAAAAAATCTCGATTTATGAGTCAACCATAATTTTAAAAATTTTTCCAAGTGAGTAGACTTGCAGCTAGTATAATATTAGTCAATTTGGTGTATATATCATCCTTATCCGATGTACGGTTTGGATTTTATGTCGAAAAACGCACCAAAATTTTCAAACCCTTACATCTTTGAAACTAATATAGATAGAGCGAAAAGGGATTTATTCGGGATCAAACTTTTTTCGTCGATAAGTCAAAAAAGGGGCTAGATATTGATAAAATAAGCTTAGTTCATTATCAAAATATACTTGAAAGCGTAGTACGATGTATAGTTTGCTGAGTTTCTAAACAAAAATGCACCAAATAATGTCAAAAAAACTAAGGATGATGAAAAATTTATTTTGACGAGTAGTTTCCAAAAATATATGAAGCCGGTGAGGTGTAAATTTCGTTCACTCTAATGCTTGGTTTTCACTATGTCATTTTCAGTGGTCAGTTGTGTCAATCAAATTGAAATTGTCAACATGTTGACATTTTTTCTACATTTGCCAATCATGGAAAATTAAAAACTAATAATTTATTAAATGAAGCTATGCAGAAAATTTTCTTGAGTTTTATTTAGGTGATATTTCAGGTGACAAAATTTTGTGTAGTCATAAAAATGACATAGTGAAAACCAAGCATTATGTACAAGTAATAAGTCTGGCAACACAGCTTTCATGTCATTATAATGCAAGGAATAGACGTTGGTACAACTCAGGTTGTACGCAAAATGAAAACATTTTGATTTTTTGGCTAGTTGTAATGAGATTGTATTGTCTGTGGGCAAAACGCCTAACTTGATTACCAACTGAGTTGTACCAGCGGTTGCAACGTCCTTTCCTTGCATAAATGAGCGAGTGTCCATGCTTCTGAAAATGAAGAACTATGCATGGCAAAACTAGACAAGGTAGTGTTAGGGCGGAGAGTCGGTAACCGAAACTGTCAAAACGAAGGTAAGAGTTATGGTCATCATGAAAGAGAGCACGTTCAGCCCCAACACTACCTTGTCTAGTTTTGCCATGGTACTATGTGGCTTGCGCTTAAAATACGAAGAGGGGTTAAAGGGGGTTGACCCTCCCGTAATATTATATAATTAAAACTAACTCGTCAAGTCAATTTGGCCCTTAATAAATTTCTTATCTGTCTGAGAACAGACAAAATATTTGGAAAATCGTCATTAAATTATTACTATCCACCGGGAAAAAAGAATCAATTGTGTATGAAAAAAGAATCAATTCACTTTTCCAACTATTGATTCTAGAATTGATTATTTTTAACATTGTGATGTCCTACAAAAAGTAGTACATTCTTTTCTGCCTTCCACTTGAATCACTGCTGAAATCTATTCTTTTATTCGCTTATAAAATGCATCCTTTTAAATGGAAAGTATGAATTTTTTGAATATGAGAATAGTATGAATCGCTAAGAAGCCCTTTTGGAATAGAAATACATGAAAGAATTCCATAATGTATAGGTTTGTATCATAGAATTGAAAATCTTTTATTCTTTTTTAAATAATTAATAAAAAATTATATTATAATAATTCAAATTAATAGAGATAATTATTAGGTAATTTGAAAGAATAAATAATATTTAGACAGAGGAGATTTAGATTATAATAATACCACATTTATTGCAAAAATATTGATGTTTATGATATAGGTTGTTCCTTCGGTTTTGCTTTGAATGTATCCTTATAGTGTTTGCATTTTGACTTGCGTATAGCTTCCTTCATATCTTTTTGGGACTGTTCCTGGTCGTATCCTTCCTTGCAAATGCACTCTGCATTTAAAAAAAAACATTAAGAAATGATTTAAAAAAGTAAAGAGCAATGGTTTTTCATAACTTACCAAACAATACATTATTAAAACTTTCGAGCCTTCTGAAGCAGTTTGTTCCTTCAACGCTGACAAATCAAACAGAAAGTAAAATTTTTAAGAAACGCGTGAAAGGAAAATAACAGAACAATCGCTTTTCAAAAATATCTGACAAAAACAAAAACATCAACAACAAACAGAAAATACAAATCATAACAGATTGTTTCTTTTTTCACTTATAGCAGAATTTGTTTCAGAATCAATTCGTTTTTCACTTACCATAAAAGCAAGCAAGGAATCTAACAACATTTACTTTATTATAAATTGTTATATACTTCATAATCGATTCCTGCAGCAATAAAAACGAATCAATTAATTTTTTATTTATTGATTCCAATTCATAGGTTTTGCTTTAAATTTATATATTCTTTGGAATACATTCTAAAATGCATCACAAGAATCCATTCAATTCCTGATTTTTTTACGAATTAATTCTCATTTTCCCGGTGGGTAGCCTAAAAATATTTAATAGTATTGTATTTTCTTGATAGCTGCCATTTTCTTGACTGTCGTCAAGTCGAGAGAAAAAGTTGTGATAGCAATTTTTTAAAACGTAATGCTATGATCACTCGGCAACTTTGAAAAACATAAACCTTTTCTTTATGCGAGTTTCAATTCATTTTCACCAGGTTATTGCTATCAATATATATATTTTATTAATATTAAAGATCTTTAAAAAATAATACCTATTATGTACATATGGTACGCTTTTGACTGAATCTACAAATCATTACAGATGTTTGGATAGTTCGATTAACGATTACCATCTAGAATATGACTGCGGCTGCTGAATATTGATGTCGGATTCGTCTGACTTTGCTCGGTCGTTGCGTTGCGGATGTAGAGTGTAATCCGGCTCAGGTACTTCCGGGTACACATTGATAGCTGGTGGGGCTTGAGACTGTACCCGCCTTGTTGGTTGCGGCTTAGAGAGCATGCTGGTGTAAGACCAGGGTAACTGACTGCGCAGTTCATCACTCACTCGCTGCTGTGAATTTGAAAACTGTTGTCCATCTGTAGTAGAATAGCGATTGTTTAGAGGAGTAATGGGCGACAATTCTGGAGAAGTAGGACGAGATTGAACTGGATAATCCAATCTGTCCGGATGTGTATCGGAGTTTCGATAGGTTATTGCATCGGTGGTTGTATTGCTGATTTGTCTGGTTGGAGTACCTGCATATCGGTCATTCTCACTATTGTTGGGAGCAGTAACGATGACACTGACGGATGGTGACTTAAGTGGCTCAAATGTTCGTGAATCACCTCTTTGGTATTGTTGTGATTGCTGTTGTTGATAAGAGTTCTGACGTTGCACTTGAGCTGATGTTTGAATAGGAAGAGGCTTTGGCTTAATTTGTGGCGGGTTCCTTTCCATATACTGTGCTGGAGTGTTGTAAGAAACTTGTTGGGGCTGAGGCTGAAGCTGTTGTGGCTCAGGTTGCTCTTGTTGTCTATTCAAGTCAACTCCACGCAGTGTGCTCTCAGTTTGAGCTATAACAAAAGGTGCATCGTTTATTCTTTTGTCGGCAGCTGACTGATGAAAAAACTCAGATTTTTTATATTAAGTCCTGTAGTGCAGATATATATGGCGACTTACCCTCTTAGCTAGTACATTGGCGAGAGAAAGACAGAATATGGTACCAAATATATTCAAGAGCCATATCAATACCACACGAGAACTAACACAGGTCATTACAATAGCCGGTGTGATAAAGTAGGCGTCAAAATTACTAAAAATATCCAAGATATTTTCATCGGTGACAGTTATTCCCGTATACTCCAAGGTAGCGTTGGCACTCTAAATATCCCAAATAAAGTGATTGTAGTATTGAAAAGTAAACAACAGACTCGCACTTACTGTGGTGTGATAAATATCAGACACATGGTACCCAGTGGCAACAGCATCCAACACACAACCAGCCATGACAACCAAGAACCAAGGCCAGTAACAGACGGCAGCTACTATCTTAGTAACAACACCGCAAATTGTAGCTACGACCAAAATCAGTTAATTATTAAATGAAAGTAACTGCCAAACATTAGGCTTACTTAGCACAAGTAGTGAAGTAATGATCCAAAGCGCGCTAATCGTGGCATATGTTATCAGAAATATATTCATTCTATTCGTTATCTCGAATGACTTGGCCCAGTTTATTTCGATTGGCTGCGCCTCTGGTATAGTTGGTATGGATGGAATGAGATTCCCGCACTCTTCATCTGAAAAAGCAAAGCATTCATTACTCAGTGACTTAAAAAATACATTTTGGCAAATTAACAGGATTCTGCGATATAGGTTCGATACTATGACCAGAGGTGAGTAAAACCCTAGCTATGTTTCGCAAGTTTGGCGAACGTTTTCTTTTTATGGCGCCCTATATATTTTGGGCCTTTGTGATTTTGTTAAAAAAGTATTATCATTAGTTTTTCTTCAGCAGTTCCAACTGCGATTTGGCGATATCGGTTTACTGTCTTTAGCAAAGTTGTAGCTAACAGTCAAATAAACAAACAAAAAAACAAAACGAATTCATGAAATTATTTTTTCAATATCATTGGTTTTTTTTTTGTCATAACTTGAAGATAATCCAAATTTTTCCTATACTATCTTCAACAAAATTGTAGCAGGAAAGGCATTAAACAACTCTTGTGAACATATTTGTGTAATCTGAACGTATCTACACTACTTAAAAGACTCAAAAAGATAATCTTTTAAGTGAAAAAATCGGGTTTTAGGGCTGTCTTTGCAGTTTTTCGACCATAACTCCTAAACTAAGCAAATCTTTAACACAATATTTTTGACTTCCCAAGTAACATTGTTGGAGCAACTAGGTGCGAGTGAGTCCTAAAAGTGTTCTATAGGTGTATAATATGCGGTTAAAGCTTTACCGCAGCTTTGTTTGCTGCTAGTTGCTTTTAATTTTAAAGAAAATGCTCTAAATATGATTTTTTTACCATTTTGAGCTTTAATACTTTATACAGCTCTGTAAAGGATTTTATCAAATCTGCAAAAGAGCAGAACTCTAAAATTTACTACTTGCTCTGTAAAGGATCTTTTAAAGTAATAAAAATTACTATACAGCAGTTTTAAAACTCGTAGATTGAGTATAATATTTGCTTTAATGTGTATTTTTGTATTGCATTTTTAAAGCGAAAAGATATAAAATACTGTAAATTAATGCAATAAATTTTTTTGGGAATAACAAATGACTAAAAAATCTGATAAAGAGCTTCTTTGAAAAAAATGGCGATCTTATAAAAAATAGAAAATCTTCGGAGTTGAAGCAAGCTAAATATTAGTGTTTACAATAATATTTAAAACGAAATTAATGATTTCTATGATACATATATTTAAGAATAAAGTACTTAAATCATTTTTAGTTGATCTTAAAGAATGTTAAAAATTTTCCAACTATTTTTAAATAATTAACACTTCTTAATTTTAATTATTTGTTAAGCCCGTTGTAGTTTTTCGAAGTACTACATTCACGTTTCCGATAAATTCAAAAGCGCACCGAAATTCGCAGCATATAACGAATACACGAACATGAGTCTGATATAATAATCACTTTATTATTTCTTTAATTTATTTGTCATTCTTATCATCACAAACACTTGTCAAATTTTATATATTTATTGAGTTTATTTTTAACACATACATAATTAAACGAATAATAAAAAAGAGCTTTGCAAGAGCTCTTATTTGGGTTTGACAGGGACTCTTTTAAAAGTTTACAGCTACTTCTACTCCTCATATGAAGTAAAAATAGTGCTTTTAAACTCAAGAAAGTAGCCTTATATATTCTCTGCAAGAGCTTTAGTATCGCGACTAAAGCTATAGTTGAAGCTTGCTGCTATATAAGATAGCACTATAAGCTCTGCAAGAATGAATATATGGCTAATATTGTTACTTGGGTTATTTGTAGCCGGAAGGATTGTGAACTCTTGTGAGTTTTCTATTTTGAATTGAATGCGTCTACATTACTAAGAAAGCTCAAAAAGATATTTTTTTTTTTATTCATAATATACATAAGTGGTAATAGATTTGTTTTGAAGCCGTTCCCCAGCTAATTTCGAAGGACTAATAAATGTATTCTATATTTCCATAGAAATAAAAGATACTATTTTTATAGTGGGAAAGTTTACAAAAACCCACTTTTATTCGTGTAATTTTTGGGATCATTCACCTTAATCAGCAAGGTCTTTCAAGTCTTCACTACTAGAAAAATCATCATCAGAGTCTTAATATACTTCAATGTCACTCTGGAACTCTAACTAATTTATTGAAAGTGCGATAACTGTATTGAAAAGACAAAAGAATATCGAGCGACAAAAAGTGTCGAGGCAACATAAATAATATTTGCTATGTTTGTGGCAATCTAATATCAAATAACTTGCAACAAAGATTACAAAATACACAGTTTCGAAAGTATCCAAGGTGAAGGCGTAGAATTCCTTTTTTATACGGCAATACATTTTTTGTTTGATATTTTTAGTGATGAATTTAAAATGAAAATTTAGTTGGTTCAAATGAAGCTTAATTCAATATTAAGTTTAATAAATGGATATAAATATTTGGGAACATATTAATTTCTTATTTTTCCTGTAAATATAAACTTTTATTTTAATTAATTTTTATATATACTTTAAATTAAATTTAAATTTTAGCAAACAAAATATATTTTTAGTATGGAATAAATATAATAATAATATATAAATAATTCGGATTTACCATGTTTAAAAAATAAATGGAGTTTTAATAGCACAACGACCATGCGTAGTCTTCTTGTTTGAAGAAGCTAAAGTTGCGCACATGGAATTGGATGATGAAGAAGAAGAAACCCAGAGTAACATTGAATTCTATCAAGACTCTGATGATGATTTTTCGAGTAATAAATACTTGTAAGACCTTGCTGGTAAAGATAAATGATTCCAAAAATTCAAGAAAGAAGCTTGTCTTACAGCTGTTATTTCCAATATTTTCTAATTTAACTTCCTCAGCTATCTTGAAGCAAGAAATTGCATTTTCTTACATAAGGTCATACACTCTCGTTGTCCAAGATATCTATTTGATAAGATAACGTTTTGTAAGTCAAACAGAAGCATGAACATTGTTATTCCGAGGCATAACTACCTAAACTCTAGCTCTCTTGTTTTTCATCAGTGTCATAAGACTAAGAATTCACTTCCAAGCAACATTAAAACTATTTCCAACACTAACCACTTTAAGCATTTAATCTTCACCTATTTCTCTTAACTCTATTTGTCCTGTTTCTGATCTTTTTATCCATTATAAAAACTTAAATTAATTTTTAATTTTTTTCTTCAAATTTTTCATTTTCAATACAACTTTCAATCAAATTTTCAAATTTATCAAATTTATCAATCATTTAAAGTAGTTAATTTAATTAGTTGTTATCTATTTTGTATGTGAGACATGTAAAAGATTTAAGTCTTAAATGTCAACAATTATTCCAAATAAAAAATAATAATAATAACAATAATAATAATAATAATAATAACAACAACAATAACAACAACAACAACAACAATAACAACAACAACAACAACAACAACAATAATAATAATAATAATAATAATAATAATAATAATAATAATAATAATAATAATAATAATAATAATAATAATAATAATAATAATAAAAATAATAATAATAATAATAATAATAATAATAATAATAATAATAATAATAATAATAATAATAACAACAACAATAATAATAATAATAATAATAATAATAATAATAATAATAATAATAATAATAATAATAATAATAATAATAATAATAATAATAATAATAATAATAATAATAATAATAATAATAATAATAATAATAATAATAATAATAATAATAATAATAATAATAATAATAATAATAATAATAATAATAATAATAATAATAATAATAATAATAATAATAATAATAATAATAATAATAATAATAATAATAATAATAATAATAATAATAATAATAATAATAATAATAATAATAATAATAATAATAATAATAATAATAATAATAATGATAATAATAATAATAATAATAATAAAAGTGGGTTTTTGTAAACTTATAAACCTGTAAAAAGTGTTTTTTATTTCAATGGAAATAGAGAATATATTTATTGCTCCTTCGAGATAAGTTGTAAAACGGCTCCAAAACACATCTATTATCACTTATGTACAATTATAAATAAAAAAATTGTCTTTTTAAGTTTCTTAAGTAATATAGATACGTTCAGATTACATAAATATGTTTACAAGACTTGTTTAATACCTTTCCTACTACAATTTTTTTGTAGATAGTATGGGAAAAATTTGGATTCCCTTCAAGATATGACCAAAAAAGCGAAAAAGTTAAAAAAATTGTCTCCATTCCTAAAAAAGAAAATTTTGAAAAAATTATTTGGTGAACTCGATTTGTTTTTTAAGCTGTTCATTTGACTGTTAGCTACAACTTTGCCAAAGTCGGTAAGCCAATATCTCCGAATCTGATGGAACTGTTGAACAAAAATTAATGATAATATTTTTTGTCAAAACTACTAAGGCCCACAATATATAGGGCGCCATAACAAGTAAACGTTTGCCAAACTCGGCGAACGGTACCCAGCTAAGGTTTTACTCACCTCTGGTCATAGTATCGAACGTAATTCGCAGAATCCTGGTATTTTGTTGACTGTTGCATAGTGTTATTCGAGCTTGTAAGCACACTAAATAGTTTTTGGCAACACTTCGCTTCTTTGAATTTGGCCAAGTTCTTACATACTCGCAAAATATATCAGATCCAAAATGAACTCAAATGGCTTCTCTGATATATCAGTTGCTTCATTGGAACATATCTCCATCGTGATACCCAAAATGGACAATCCCAAGTAGGCGCAGCCTTGAAGCTATAAACAACAACAAAAAGTTGTACTTGATTAAGTTATCATCAAAAAGAAAGTACATAAACTTACACGATTAGATATGGAACAGTGACAAACACATTACAACACAAAAGAGAAAAACATGCGGTAAGACTAATAAGTTTTGCGCTTAGTCCTCTAACAAAACTCACCAATATCACAATGGACATAAATAGAATAAAACATTTTGCGAAACCCGCATTTACACCTGAGTTCGACATATTTATTGAGTGCTTCTAGATTGTCCCTTCAACTATTATGAAGAGCTCTGAACAGCTTTTAGTAGAAGATTTTGTAACCTAGAAGAAACACACAAAAAAAAACACTTGCAGTAAAACCATTAAAATATTGGCTAACAAGCCGATCGGGTTATCACCGGGTTAAACACCTTAGAAAAAGAGTGACAAGTACAATCAATAATCAGGACGGTGAGCTAAGAGCACCCGCAGCAGGTGAATCCAGCTAGTTTTATGTATAACTTATGAATCACTCTAATTTATTCGCGGTCTTATCTACACGTTACGACTTATCTTTGCACCAACTCTAATTACTAACTGATTTTGCTAGCGTATCTCTCGACAAACTGGCACTCACTGAACCGATATGAGTCCATAACCAAGCCATTTGGTTTAGCACAACTATTCATAATTCATTCTGAGGAATGTGTTTTTGTCCATTGTAGTAGATAAATGTTGGTACAATCCACCTCAGTGATTCGCGCGATAAGATAGTGATAACGCCAGCGTGGTAGGAATGTTATCAATAACTTCGTTTTGCCAATAACGACCGGAATTATCTGCATATGAATAAAAGACAACACTAAGACTTTTGATACCGTTGCTTTTTATTTTTCTTTATACAGCAGCGCGTTTCTGTTTTGTAAATAAGCCATAATATTTGAAGGCTCTGAATGACCCTTCAACTAAAATGATGTTGGCAATATTTTGACAACCCCCGAGCAAGCCTTTTACCTGTTACCATCTATCTATACGCGCCATACCTGAACGACCTCACATACGATCTGTGTTAGATTTCGCGATAACTCCGTTTCATTGATTTCCATAGAAAATCTTATAAAGTTTGCTACTTAGCATAGAATTAGCTATTCTCACCTCTGGGACTTGGAAGGTGATAATTAAATTTATTCCGAATTGTCGCGCTTGGCTGATCGTGTGTCGCAAATGTTTCGCTTACTTTTTTCTTGTTTGTATTTCCAATAACTGTGAGTGATTTTGACTCGATTCTTGATTTTATTTGCGTTTTAATTACAAATACATGTATGTATGTAGCCATAACAAATAGTACTTGAGTAATTATCACATGACAGAAAAAATAATAAACTGCAATTTTTAATTCAGTATTCTATTGATTGAGATAAAATTAGCTAACGGGTCTTCAAAAAAAGTAAAACAATCTAGATTCGTGCTGAAAGTATAACGGGGTCTGCTTCTATTTCAGCCACCTTCTCTTTGAGTTCCTTTTCAGCTTCCTCCAGCTTTACTTTGGGCGTCTTTGTGGTTGTGCTGGTAGTTGTACTGGTAGTTGATGCTGCTTCTGTACTGCTATTTGCCTTTTCTGTTGATGTCTTGGAAATCGCCTGCGTAGTTGTACTAGAAGAAACCGTAGAGCTCACCTCCGCCTTTGTAGATATGTCGGCGTTACTGTGCTGTGGATTCACTAAGCCTGGTGATCCACTGCTGGTCGAAGTAGAGGCGGTTTTGGTAATGCTTATTTCTGTTGTATTTTCCGAACCGTTATCCTTAATAGTCGTTGATATATGCTTGGTGTGCTTAATCTCAAAGTAAGGTATCAGTGGAACACCGCCATGATGTGGCTGTACCGATATGCGGTCGATTATAAGATGTGCTGGTTGGTTATCTTTAGCTGGTACCCTTTCAGTGGTCTGCAAAATGATTTCCTTAGGTTCTGGCAAAGGTTCAATAGTTTTTTCTGCAACAGCTTCCGTTACGGAAGAATCAGTGTGTCGCTTTGTTTGCTTATGCTGTACCTGGGTAGGTGCTACATGTGGCAAAAAGGCGACATCGTCATCGTGAGCTAGGCTTCCAACACTAACTGCCGTTGCAAATAGGTTTTCTTCAATATTTCCAATTAGTGATTGCAATGGCAGTTGTTTGAGCTGCGCATCTGTATTTTGCGGATAAATGCCGCGTTTTACAATCTCAACTTTCTCTGCATTCTCCGCGTTTTGAGTGGCTCGTAAATGAGCCGATAACGGAATATCGTTAATAGGTGACGCACAGCAGCCAATAACCAAAGTGCATATTACCTGGCAGTTAAAGTTTATGAATTAATTTATTATATCGTAACTTCGGATTGAATAAACTTACAGCAAACGCTGAAGACAAACGCATCCTTCGAGCGATGAAGTTATAACTGTACTTGTTTTTTAATAATTGTTGTCTCTGTAACACTGTTCAAAATGATACTGAATGTTCTGATGGGCTCTACAGGCCTTTTAACTTTTGATGTTTTGACAAGTTTTGAAGCTTTCGCTTTAGCCAACAATTCAAATCTGGGTGTGAAGCAACGGTCGCCGGCTGTTCGAGATGCCGATGCGCAGGTGAAATAAACGCTTAAACCGGTTTATAATAGCCAAGCAATTTGATATACGTAAAAGATAACTTTAAGAAGTTTCATTTTGTCATCAAACTGCCACGTAGTCGAATCACCGAAAATGTATAAATTTAAGATCTTCGGTGTTTTTCTGTAGCTTCAATTAGATATAACGCTATATTTATCTTAAAGAAACTTCAACAAGAAACATTTAAATTTAAATAGATTTTACGTTTAACGTCATGTTGTTGCTTGTGTAAATGAAGCTTTTTTTTATTTTTCCCACGGTTTTAGGTGCGAAAAAAATTAACCTTGGTATAATTTTTCTCACTTGTTTCTTTATTTTATTGAAACAATACTTTCTCATAGCGCAGTGAGTGATATTTGGTAGAGAAAAATCTTTGCTTTGGCGACATCCTTACTCACGACACACAGTGTAACGAGTACGGCAAAAAATACAGTGGAATTCGGTTATAATGACCCTGAAGGGACCGAAATATTTCGTCGTTACAACCGAATGTCGTTATATGCACATATAATTTTTTTTTTGTTCATTGTTAACTTAATTCATTTATTATAAAGAAAAAAATTTTTTATCAATAGTAAAAATAAAAACATAAAACTTAGGGATAAATACAATAAGTTTTTTTGTTTCTTTGACTTTCTGATAAAAAATATTTTCCTTTTCAAACTTCCATCCATGTTTGCAGCAACCAAAACTGTAACAGGAACCGTCAAAACTTTTCCTCCTATACACTTTTTACCTTAAAATTTTAAAATTCTATCGGGCATGAGTTTAAAGAAGAACCTTGTTTCATCAGCATTATACATTTTTTTGAGTCCTAATAGCCATCTCGAAGTTTTGGGAAAAATTCTGTAGTCACCTTGGGATACATCACCTGCTTCACCTGAAACCTTGCAGTTAACAATGCAGTGTCGCTATCGAAAATGGTAAATCAAACTTTTTAAGCAAGAAAAATTCGTTTTACCTAAAATTTTAACTAAATCATTGGCTTTTTCTTGTAAAATATGATCGGTATTTTATATATCGCGATTTTTGAATTTTCTACATTTTGAGGAGGTGTGATGCTTATATTTTTCTTATGTTTTCATATGATGGACATTGAAGAATATGACGCAAGAAATTCCTCGCCGTTTTCAAGCCGCCAGATTATTGCAGATTTTTCTTCAATGATGAACGCGTTACGTTTAGTTTGTGGAGGCATTTTGAACACAGTAAAAAATCAATCATGCATTTGAAGTAACAAATGTATACCGAGAAAAATCACATGCGCAAATGACGCTATGCAGTTTTGTTGTCAATGAATTTTATACGGTTATTTCGCTTTCAACAAAGCAAAAATTGCAAATATGTTCAGTGAATATTGTTTGTTCACATATAAATAAAAAAAATTCATAAGTAAACAAATCTAGTCTCAACTTGCTTTCGTCGTCGCTATATGTGAAAATATTTATTATATTTTATGAAAACTGCGTCGTTATATGCGAACTCGTCGTTATATCCACCGACGTTAAAAGCGAACGCAGTTCCTAAGGAATGATAAATTAGAAAATGCGGACTTCAAGAATACGACGTTATAGCAGAAATGTTGTTATAACCGAGGGCGTTATAAGTGAATTCCACTGTAATTGAATTTTTTTTCGTTATTTCGCACATATTTTTCACACTGATCGACAGACAATCCTTCAACTAAAAGAAATCTTCAACAATTTTTTAAATAAATGGACATTTGCATTTACAGCTTAAGCTCAAAGTTGAAATTTTATTCTTTAAATTTGCTTGCTCATTTTCTTGCTATTTAATATTCCGAATTCAATTGTCAGTATCTCCAGAACAGGAAGAGCTAACAAAAAATTTATAGCATTTTTGATAAGCATGGAATCCAATGTTTTTATTAGTAACAAAGTAATTTTGATCAATTAGCTTTTTGGCAGAATAATTTTCACAAAGTTGGCTAAGTTCATCAGCGTATAGGAAAAAAAGGTACTTACTAGATTTTAGTTAAATTTTTTAATAGTGATTAAACAGTCAATTTAAATAATTTTGAAAAAGATAGGCGTGCACATTTGCGATAAGTTTCTACAGTTCAATGAAATGTAAGTTATGCATTTATTTGTGAGACCTGTTAGAGATAATTTTTTAAAAATATGAAAATTTAACTTTTTAAATCTATATCATCCGAAAAACGTAAAAAATTTTTTAAAATAAATTTTAATTTAAAAGATAACGTCCTGAAACCTTAAGGCTTTTTCCACACTTGGTCAACGCAATTCCAACGCAACTTCAACGCAACAGCGAAAAACTTGAAAAACAATGCAACTATAAGTAAGCCAAATGCTTTCAGACTTGCTTCAAAAGACATTTGAAAAAGCTAACTCATGTTTTTCGACTTCTTGCACTAATTTAATATTTAACACTTGTTCATTCAGCCTGCAAACTATTTCTTCTTCTTTTAGATTCTATTAATGAAAAAAGAAACTAATCAATTAAATTATTACCCTTGATTAATATAGAGCAATGCACTACAAATAATTGAATTCACAAAACAAACTGATGCAACAAGTCGGTGGAAAGCCGCGTTGCGTTAAACAGGTTTAGAACGTGTCGAAAACTTGTTGCGTACAAGTTGCTTACTGCCATATTCAGTATCACGAACAAGTACACTAATGATGAGGAAGACACGAGAAGCAATTCTTACTTCCATACAAAATTGTATTGCCTCTCGTGTCTTTCTCATCATTGGTGTGCTACTTCGTGATACAGAATAATGCAGTTAATCTGAAGGTTTCAGTATAAATGCACAGGCTAGCAACTTAAATTGGAGTTGCGTTGACCAAGTTTGGAAAAGGCCTAACTCATAAGCTATCTGTAAATAAAACACAATTTTGATATCATTAATATAACCAAAATTTTAATTGGTTTTAAAAATAGTACAAACATTCGACTTTGAAAAAAGGTCTCCCAAAGTGGACACCTTTAAGAAATCCACTCCAAAACTTGGAAAAATAGTCCAGATATTCATGTTTTGATCATTTTATTCAATCTTTGATGTTTTTTATTTGAAATTACATCAAATGCTTATGGATAAGAAATTTATTACAAAATAAACGAATACCAAGCGGTTTTAATTAGAATCACCGGAGTTACACTGAGGACAAGTGTACCAAGAGCCACGCATTTTGACACATTTCAAGTGCACTTCTCTTTTACAAACGTTGCACGCAATCGAATTGAATCTCGTAAGTGTTGAAAGCATAACAAATTATACAAAAATCTACATCTTCTTCTGAAGATTCATGCTTAGCTGGTGGTTTTGACTTTCTTAAACATTTTTGCGTTGGTTCAGATGGCAATGACTTTTTTTTGTCGAAATTGTCTTTTTTTTACAGCTTGTAAGGCATTAGCAAATTTGGCAAAATCACTTTTTGCAAAATCCGTTTTCCGTTTGTACAATGACATCCTGGAAAAATTAAAATTTTTGTAGTACCTATTGTTTTAAAACATATATTCCTGCATTTAGAAGGAAGTAGATAGATTTTTCGCCTCGGGAACACGCTGACTGTTGCTACGGCACTACACTCACTGTGTGCGTGACTGTGAACACTGTGTGAGTCACACACCTGTGTCTGTATTTCTCTTTCAGCATTCATAAATATAAATTGATATCGTTTGTGCATAAATTTTAATAAAAAAAGCAAGTGTCCACCTTATGCTTGGTTTTCACTATGTCATTTTCAGTGGTCAGTTGTTGTCAATCAAATTGAAAATATCAACGTGTTGACAATTTTTTTAACTTTGGCAATCTTAGAAAATTAGAAACAAGTAAATTATTAAATGGAGCTATGCAGTAAATGTTATAGAGTTTCATTAAGGTGATATTTCAGGTGATAAACTTTTGTGTCGTCATAGAAATGACATAGTGAAAACTAAGCATAAGGGTCAGAACGCAATTTCCTTGGTAAAAACGAAGAAAATTATCTACTCGTAATATCATGCAAATCTGTTTGGAATATGTTTGTTTGGTACGTAAGCAGAGTCAAAAGGGTGTTTACCTTTTCGGAAACACTGTTTTCGATCATTTAATCCCAGTTATTCGAAGAGTCTTCAAAACTTTCAGTGTGGCTTTCTCGTACTGTGTAGTGCAGCAGACAAACAGCCACGACTTGCCACCAAAAACTCCGTCTTCCCAAACTGTAATATCGACATGAAGTGCACAGTGCTACCACCTGATGCAAAAAAAATTTCCCAGGGTGTCCACCTAGGGGGACACTCCCCTAATTAAAAAATATACAAAAGTACTTTAAAAAGTATTATAAAAGCACTATAAATAGGTAAACGTCCCTAGAACTTACTTATTGGAGAACGCTTTTATTATGATGATGAGTAACCAAGAGAAGGGTTCTTCTGAATCTATAATATACCTATACACCTATTAAATAATAAATAATAAATAATATACCACTAAATATATGACAAATGCCAGTTAAATTTATTTTTTTCTGTTCCGGCTGTGAACTATCTCGTTTTCTTTTAAATAAAAGCTTATTTTTAAATTTTTATTTCATTTTTTACTTTTTAGTCTTAAAAGTTTATTATTAACATATTTTATTTTCAAAACCTTACATTTTTTTATTTGTGGGCGGTAAAAGGGGGTGTGGCCAAATTTTTTCCTAAACCCCATCCCCTACTTGAAGGAAATTTACTGCCAAAATTTCAGCTTAATTAGCCTCGTTGTTTTAGTGTTATAGCATTTTTATTGATTTGTGGGCGGTAAAAGGGGGTGTGGCAAAAACTTTATTATACTATTGCATTGTCACTAAGCTCATATATGTAAGCTAAATTTCAGCTTAATCGGATAGCAACAAGGGTTCACAAAATGCTTTGCAAATTTACATGCACTATTTGAAGTGTAAGTTTTCTTAAATGAGCCTAAATGAAAATTTTGTCCAACTTATAAAGAGTAAGTAGCAAAAGTTTCCAATTTTTTATATGTTGGAAATTGGTATAGCTATTTAAAACGTTTAGTAAAAATATTGACGCACACTCTTGCGTTATTTTTCTACAATATTAATTTTTGTAATAGTTGTTTTTGGTCGCTTTTACATAAAAAATCTTCTTTATACATAAAAATGGATGCATGTATGTATATCACGTATAGACTCCAACCAATCTTTATGAAATTTTAAAACTGAAGCAACGTCTTGACACTGTTCGTGTAAAGTTTGGTGTTAATTGGAGAAGGGGCGTAATACTTCCCATAGAACCCAAATTTGCGCTATCGCCCAAAAACCAAAGAATGCTATATGTCACACGTTTTGATCGTTAAAAACTAAAATTTAGTAAATGTGTTAGACAGTAAATTACTGTCGGCAACTGCACGAAAAAATGGGGGTGGCCGCATTATATCCACACTCACTTTTTCGAAATCGTGCTAATTCTCCTGATTTAAGTTAACGAAATCGTGCTAATTCTCCTGATGATTTGATAATGAAATTTGGTAGGTAGGTGCTCCAAGTGGCGGTCACTCTATTAATAAATGTTGCCATGCCAACTCAAATCGCCCACATATCAATAGAACTTATATATCGTCGGCCTAGCGTTCACTTGTTGTATCTCCATACTTTTTTGAAATTGTCTTTTGATGCCATTGTAAAGGGTAATTCAATCTCTCTTTAACACCATCATTTTTTTTATTCTAGAAATTAAAAATGCTTAAACCACAGCTTAAAACGTATTCGTTGTATATCCAGTGATGAAAAATTTACTTGTGCACAAATCAGGCGCGTACCCAGAAAAAAATTTCGGGGGTTTTCCGTTATTTTTTTAGACTTATTCCAATTTTTTTTTTATATAATATCTAATAATAGTATATATATTTTTTTGGGCTAATGCATTTAAAATTTTTTCCGTGGTCACTGCCACATCCCTGTGCACATTTAGAAGAGCTAACCCATTGAGCCTTTCTTCTTCAGTTTTACTTCTCATGCATGTTTTGGGTCTTCGAAGCGACGAAAACGAGGGTTTGCTTGAAGCGGCTGAAACCAGCAACGTTGCACCAATCTTCAGGAATCGGCTTGTTGATGGATATATAACGTATGGATATATAAATGTTACAGGTCTGTTTCAAGCAGTGCCTACAAATATGGGTTACAAAATATTGATCAAAATCAATTTATACACTAGAAAAATCATCTCGTTTTTAAATTCAACACAATGCCTTTACAAAAATTAAAAATTTACAAAATTTAAAAAATGTTTCAAGCAATTTTTTAACCAATTTTTAACAATATTAACCAATTTGCATTAAACATATTTTGTCAAAGTAGGAACAAATTGTTTTTAATATGTCGCCCATTTCACATTGAAGTGTAATAATATAAGTTGCCGATTTGGCTCAAATTTTGTGCTTAGATTAGTTTTTTGGATCTATTGTGAGACAACATAGCTCAGTCAATTTAAATGCGATTTTCGTAAATAGGGTATCATTGGAAATTTTATTTTGAGGGAAAAACATCAAACTATTTAAAAAATTGCAGTTACACAACCCATTGTTAATTTCAAAGTTTAATACCATGCCAGCAACAGGCGCTATATTTTTTTTTTATTTTCATTATTTTTATTTTTTTACGTTTCATTACCTTTCCAAAGATATGAAATAAAAGTGTGTTCTTTAAGGGTTCAGAAGTTATGGCGTAAAAACTTTTTCAACGAACTCAACTAGCGTTGATACTTATTGTTAAAAGACTACAATACAAAGAAACTTAAAAAAATTTTTACGTAAATAAAATAAAAAATTCAAATAAAAATTAATCAAAGTTCAGGTAGTTCTTTGCAGCCGGTGTCATGATATTTTGGTCCTAATTTATCGGAAAAAAATGAAAGTGAAGATATGTTAATGATTTATCTTAAATTTTTGAAGATATATTAATGATTTTAATGTCGTTGAAAAAAAAAAACTGAATAAAACACAAATCTAATGTTAAAAAATTTTTTGATTTAATACGCGAAATTTTGAGAAAATTGTGCTCTAATTTAAAATTTTGTAGTTTCAACGGATTTATTTCATCTTCACACGAGCACAGCTCGTTAATGGATAAGTTAGGTGGGGTCGTTGACACACCGTTAGAAAGGCCAATCCATTGCCTTTAAAATTAATTCTTAAAATAAGCTTTCCATGAGTTCGTTTTCAGCTAGAAACAATAGTATGAATCAAAGTCATGAAATAACAACTAACCCCGTAACTCCTAAGGGTGTGAATATAGACCCCCCATACGATTTTTTGCTAAACTTGACCTCTTCTTTCACCTCCGTAAATATTTGCACTCTTACACGGGACACCCTGTATAAAAGTTGTACCTCCCATACAAGCCAAATTTGCGATATCGAATAGCTTTGGAATTATAGATCACACATCCTCGGAACTTGGTATTCAACCTTAATTTACACATGCAGTTTAACTGATAACATTTGATGTGTGTTGAACAAGGGGCCGCACAGTGAACTGTCTCCATATAAGCGATGGACAAAAAATAGAAGGACTCCTTCTATGATAATGCAATTTTGTATGCTTAATAAGTATAAGTCAATTAAGAAAAAATTTAAAAATGGTCGAAATCGGTTAGACCCTTGGGATACCTCCCTTGGACCTATATTAATTTCTTACTTGATTTTGTATGGGAGGTAAATACAAAAGTTGACCGTTCTTAACAAAAATTCGTCAAAATGATAGTGAAATAAAGTAACAGATGTGTACCGAAAATGGTCGAAATTGGTTAGACCCTAGGGGTACCTCCCTAGGACCTATTTTATTTTATTTTATTTATTTATTTAAGTAATCATAAGTACAATAAGAGCTATGCTCTTTTATAGTACAACATAAATGCATAAATATAATTAATTTACATTAAATTTAATTAAAATTAATATTAAAATTGAAATTAAAATGAAAATGAAAATGAATAATTTTATATTAAAAATTTGAAATTAAAGTTAAAAACTAAAAATTAAGAATAATAACAACTGTTTAAAACAGAATCAAAAATAATGACCTTAGTTTTTAAACAATATTACCTTTATGTTATTTTTTATTTTAAAGAATATAAAAAATAAAAAGAATTAAAGTTAAGTTAAGATTGAAAAAAGTTTCTGATACAAAGAACAGATAAAGAATAGATAACATAGAGAAGTAAGGAAGTGAAAAGCTATTGAGTAGAGAAAAATGAAAAGATAGATTGCCTAAAAGGACCTCTCCCAGCGACCTCCCTAAGCCATCTTGGCAAAGCATTCCACAACCTAATGCCGTTAATGAAAAACAAGTGGGAAGAGTTTAATGAGTTGTGCCTCGGAACTATCAGAACATGGCTTCTACTTGACATACAAAACTAAAGTTTTTCATGCAGATAGCAAGGAGTTTTCCCATGGATTAGTTTGTGCAGGTAAATACAGTTTCTAGCAATTAGGTAAGCAGTTATGTCGCATCCAAGTATTGCATTTCGGAAACGAGACAAACGATCGTATTTTCGGAGACCATACACATAGCGCGTGGCGTAATTAAATGCAATTTGAATTTTTAACTGGAAAGATGCGCCAAGTTTACTATAAACTATGTCTGAATAAGAAATGATTGGTAAAATTAGCTGTATGACTAATCTACGTTTAATTTCAGTAGGAGTGACACTAGCAGACATTCTTAAGTTTCGTAGGGCATAATAAACTTTTTTGACTATACTATTAACGTGGTCTATACAGGACAAAGAAGAATTAATGTCGAAACCTAGGTTTACTACTTTCGACACCACAGTCAGTTTGCTATTGCCAATAAACAGATCAGGGACATCAACGACACAAGTTTTACTTTTACATATAGGAAGAACATACGATTTGGCAGCGTTTAGTTGAAGGCCATTACTTTTGGCCCACTCATTGATGCTACTGAGATCCTCATTTAACCTACAACACAGATCATCAAGAAGCCCAGTTCGTCGCGAAAGATAAAGCATGAACAGATGCATTCCAGATGCATGGATATCATCTACATAAGCATGAACAGATGCATTCCGGCAAACAATAAAGATGTCGTTTATAAAAATTTAAAATAACAGAGGACCTAGTATAGAGCCTTGTGGAACACCACTTACTACTAATTTGTATGACGAGGATACCTGATCAACCTTAACTCTTTGCATTCTATTACACAAATAACTAGACATTAGATTAACAGCACTATCACAGAACCCAAAAAGATACCTAAGCTTTTGACACAAATAACTATGATTGACTTTCTCAAAGGCCTTGGAAAAATCAAGTAAGCAGAGTAAAGTCATAGAGCCGGCATCATATTCGGGTCGAATAGCATCAAGAACCTTTACTACCGCTGAGGAATACCCATGCCCTTCCCTAAAACCAGAGTGCATCCCAGCAACAAAAATGAGCAAAGAGAGAATCACTTTCCTGTGTTGTGCTAACAAATCTGGCAGCCACAAGGTAAACATTGCTGTAGTGGGGAAATCAAAAAACCCACGTTCGTTTAAAAAGCAAAAAATTATTGAATACTACTCCTCAAAAAATGCGTGGATGACAACACACATTTTTACCCAATGGTTTTTTGAATCCTTTGTACCCCAGGTAAAAAAGTACCAAATAAAAAATAATTTCCCGAAGAAAGCCTTATTAAAATGTCATGGGGAGCCACTTATATCTGAATGTGGGCAATATAAGACAATGTTTTTACCTCCCAGTATTATCCAGCCTATGGATCAGAACGCGATAAGACTGACTATATTATATTACAAGAAAGATCTCTTGTGTGAATTGGTGCAAACAACACAGATGGCTTTTTGAAACAATTCAGTATGAAGGACGCTTGTGAGTTGCTAAAGCGATCGTGGGACAGGGTGCGTAACTATATTTTGTGCGCCCGCCCGCAGGTTTCTAAAAGCGCCCTGCTGTTTACTTTTAGAGAAAAACTATGTTATAACTAGGTTACTAGAAGCGTAGGAGAAAACAAGAGAGCTCTTGACAAAAAAAAAGAACAAAAAGAGGCTTTTTTAATTCAATGATCATATGATGATCATCATTTATTACAACAGTTACATTTTAAAAATATCTTATTTTCTAAATAAAGTTATATTTTATTTTAATACAATTTGTTAAAAAAATCAATAACGTTAGAAATACTTTTTATAATATCATATAATAAAATTTTTATGATGTTATCACAAAGTAGGTAAAAAAAGAAAACATCGCATATTAATTATTTAAAAAGAAAACAAACTTAAAGTTTGAATTAATGGGATCAATAATTTTTTTATTAGTGAAATGATAAGTTTAAGATGTTGAGCTTAGATGTTTTGTATTTGACGTTACCTGTTAACTAAAGAGTTTGCTAACGTCACAAAATATGACTAACTGAGTGATTAAAATAACATCAGTTGCTGACTTGATGAAAATATGAAAGCAAACGGGCTAATCGACTCCGACCATAATCGAACAAAGACGACTTTTGCTCAAAATAGTCGGTTTTTTTGACGTCGCTTATTGCACCCTGCTAAATCGTATGTGTGGGACTTAAATTTTATTTCAGCACAAACGTCGCACAGTGTAACGTCCCCATTCTTGGCCAAAAAAAAAGAAGGAGTTATCGTAGAGCTATGAAAATTGGAACGAATGTCTTTCATGACAAAATTAAGAAATCTTGAAAAAGTTATAAAAACCCGACCTCTGCCACATCCACCTCCCATATAAACGAAACCCATTTTTGCATAAAACTTCAGTCTTGTTTCAAAACAACGAAGTTTGCTACATAAATTTCTTTTGTGATTAATTATATTTTAGTATTTGTATTTGTATTTATTGAGCAGGTATGTAAGCATATAAGAAAAGATTTCTTGTGCATGCCGCATATTAGAATATATGTATATATGTATATATTTATAAGAATTAAAATTAAAAATTAGAATTGAAATTGTAATAAAAATTTAATTAAAATTGAAATTGAAAAATAGATAACAACAAGTAATAACACATTTATAAGTTAAAGTTAACACATTTATGAGTTATGTAACAACAAACTACTTAAGAATTAAAATTAAAAATTAACTCAGCCTTGGAAAATACCACCCACTCAAATTAAGTACGTTTTTGTTTATATTTGTACGATTTTTGATTACAGCAAGGAAATTTTAAAAATTGAGTTTTTTTGTGTTTGTAAATAAGTCAAATGTTTGAAAAATAATCAGCTGCCATACATCAAATATATCTCAAATTTTAACTTAACAGGTCACCATAAAAAATGTATATCTACCGCATTAGCAAGTGTTCGCAAGACTTTTTTTGGATTTGATGTTTTCGTAAAAAACTTATAGTCAATCTTTCTCAAAATTATTTTTTTAGCACTTTTAAAAATTTAGTATTTAGAAATGTGTATCCCGCATTTAATGTTTACTTTTATGATAAGCTTAAAACCATATGTTCAAAATTTAAACAAAAACAGTAATGTTGCCAGACATAAGAAGTTTTAAACTTTATTTTGATAAAAAAAAATATATAATTTCAATAACAAGAAAAAAATTGTATTTTCAAAAATGCAACTTTGAGGGCTCGTCCTAACGAAACGATTGCTACTATTAAAAAAATTCATTTTGATTTTTTCGCCCAAGATATTTCCTATTGAAAGCTTTAAAAATTTGGAAAAATTCAAAAGTCCATATATTAGGTTTTTGGCCGTTTATTTTACACTGTGCGTCGTTCTCCACTTTAGTTATCAATTTCATCAAGGTACTTGAGAGTGCCCCTAGCTTAGTTGCGCCCGCCCGCAACGCGGGCTCTGCGGGCCCGCTTTTTACGCCACTGGTGCCCAATTCTACTTTAAAGTCCTGTTGGAAACAAATTCATTCTCAGAGATGGACCTCAGAAGATAACATCCCATTAGCATTATTGCAACAAGAACTAGTAGCGACTGACTCCGCAGATATTCTTGAAGACAGTGAAGAAGTACGCACAATACAAAATTTATTTCTCTGTAGTAATGACGTGCAAATTTCTGAAGATGAAATAATTGACTGGATTAATGACTCTTCCATTACTTTGAGCAGTAATTCACAATCAGACACAGAAAACGTAGAAGAAGAGCCTCCTTTGCTTAAGCACATTAAAAATAGTGAAGCTGTACAGGCCTTAAACACATCAATAGCTTGGGCAAAGGAACGTGGCATAGAAACAAATCATATATTGATGCTCAAAGAATTGCGAAATAAAGCTTTGGAAGGATGCGCATTGAGACAGAAGCAAACATACATAGCTAAAGGTCCAACCATGTTATGTTTAAGCAAACAAAAGTTTGAGAGCAAAAGCATGCACTTATACAGCAACATATGAAGTCGCCCAAGTTTTGTCTAAGCATTCCTTTCGTTCAGTTTTTCAACTTTCGTTTACTTTTTGAAACTTGAGAGAGAGCGCTTGACATCGTAGTTTTCTAAGCAAAATAGGGTTGCTAACAGTATTGAGAATGTGTTTAATTAAATTTAATTATTTGTATGCCAAATTTTTCAATGAAAAATATTGTTTTTTTTTTTTGTTTGTGTATATTTAAGCAAATCATGGAAAATGTGCTTATTTTTGATGAAAAATTTTGCATTTGCCACAGCTCATAAGCCAAGCAGCACAATAAATATTTTTTTTTGTTAGTTGATGGCATCCCTTTTTAACATATCTATACAAATTTTTTTTATGTCAATTGAAAAAATTACGTTAATTTATTTATTCAAAATTAATGCAGATACCAATTTTGTTGATAAACTCTTAAAAATTGCTAAAAAACATGTACGAAAAAGCTGACATTCATTACTTCAACATGTTTTTAAAAGAACTTTTGAACTTTTTTATTATATTTTTGTCAATATTTTGGAAATATTTGACATTTTGTTAAGCATGAAATCTGCCAACTTGGGCGACTTTTCTACTTAATCATACTTTTCGTCAACTTTTCTCTGAGACTTTTATTTGCTTAAGCATAACTTAGTTGGGCCTTGACTTTCTAAAATAAAAAATATATAATTTTTATTTTGTTGATTTTTTCCCCATTTTCGAATGAAGTGTTTTTTTATAAAATTGTTGATTTTTTTTTTTCTTTTTCGATTGAAATAAAACTTTTTTTACATTATAACAAGTGTTTTATTTGTTTGAAAACCAACTGTAAATTATAACAGCCTATCCAATAATCCGAATATTTCGATAATCCGAATCGGGGTATGCAATCATTAATTCGGATTCATTCACTTTGATGTTAAAAACTATAAAATCTCATATATCTTCGTCGTCAATTCTTTTTGTACTTTTATTAGCCGCGACGCTCAGATTTTTAGCAGAAGTCTCCTCCAGGAGTATATAATTTTTGGTTTTATTTTTGTATTTTTCCATAAAATAAAAAAGATTTTATAAAATTTATAATTTTACCATTAAAATGATTTAATTTACTTACATTTTTTTTAAGTTTTAAGCCGAATATCAAACCGATAAAATCTGTTTCTGCAACTCCTCAAAGCGATGCAAGTTCCGATTCGAACTAAAAACCGGCATGTATGGCACCTTTTCCAAATTTCTACCGGAATAAAAACCGATTTCGGAGATTAACGGATTTCACAACAGTAATAAGAAGTATAAGAACCACATTTAATATATGAGTTATCTACATTACATGCGCGGATTAAATGTTTTGAATGTATTTTGCATTGTACATACAGAAAAAATAAAAATAATTTAAATGATTTAAATGAAATTTTAATTCAAAAAGAATTAAGACAAGAGCTGGGCTTAGTTGTTGATAAAGTCAAAGCCCGCTAGGAAATTTTTCTCAAAAGTACAAATAGCGGTCAGAAATAACGAACATAAATATTGACTTAGTTAACAATTTCAGTTTAATATTACAAACACTTAACAGTGGCAAAGTAATAAGTATACGAGTAATATCACTCGAACCACTTTTAAATATATGCTGATAACTACTCTTGGTATTATATGCCTATGACAGTGTACAAAATTTTAACTCATACAACTATGAGTTATCATACTACAATAATTAAAAAATTTAATCTGCCTATTGGTTTGCTTTCTGAAAACACTTTGGAAACAATTCAAAGAATTTTGCAAATGTCGATTTGGAAATACGAGGAAAATATCTAGAGAAATTTCAAATAGAGAGAGACCTGCTGGCAAGTCTGCTTTTCAATTCCGAACCTGTGAACAAACCAGAAAACTCTCTAACCCATTCAGATTATTCAAACATAAGTATTTTCTCATGGTTCATCTGGTGGATTGAAAAGTGATTAGATTTTATATTAAAATCTTATTTATATAACAAAAACATAACTATCATAAAATGCATAACTATCAAAAATAACCTATCTGTTATTTTGTTATTTTAGATGATTTAGTGAAATAAAGCTACATTTTGTGGTAGATATTGTAAAACATAAGGGCATCGTGTCATTTTTAGAATGCTAATTCATTTGGGAAATATTTAGAATTACCGAAATCAGTCACATAGAAAGTAGGCGTGTTTTGTGTACGTAAGTTTATTAAAACAAAGTTTAAACGTTTATAATTAAGTTTTTTTTTAATAAAATCGTAAGGGAAATAATCGTAAGTTTATTAAAACAAAGTTTAAACGCTTATAATTAAAAGTTTTTTGATAAAATCGTAAGGTAAATAATCAAAATACCTATTTCGCTTATATGGGAAGTACGTGATGAGTAGTTCCGAATATTCGGTTTCGGTTACTGCCAGTTTCGACCCTTTTATCAGTTTCGGCTAGTTTCGGCTATTCGGCCTCAATATGGCCGAACCCTGAAGCCACAATCAAAACTTTTGGTAAAAATTGTTTGCATCAATCATTTGATTCAAATATATAAGTTTGGTTTAATCATGGTGTAAACGCAAAACATTTTGATTAATTTTATGAGTTCGATACTATAATTTTCGATTTCATCATATCTAATGCAATTAATATTAATTTTTTTAAATAAGAAGCCAACAAGTGATAATTAAACTTCCAAACGAATTATATGTGTGTGATATTAAGGAAAAGTAAACAAAATATTTCTATTCTTATAATACTAAACCTTTAAAAAAAATATACTTTGTTTTGTAGTTCTGAAAATAAACACTGTAGGTACAAAAATTATCTTTTTTATTACTATAATAAACTTCAATTAATTTTTATAAGCTTCAATACTTAAAGAATACTTTTTATATTTTATTTTTTTCTTCTATATATGAAATGGTATTTTTGTTTTCTTTTAATAAAAAAAAAATTATTTGTAAAAACTTCCATTTTCATATTAATAACCAGTTTCGCTTTCGGTTTCAACCGAATATTGTAAAATGGCCGAATATTCGAATGTGGTTTCGGCCAAAATTCCAGTTTCAGTCGGACACTAGTGATGAGGTACGTGATGAGAGGTTTGGTTATATGGTCGATTTAGTTAAAACTTACACCAAATATTTCATATCACAAAAAAGCTATGTATCACTCACTCGCTAAATCGCTAAATCGTTACACTGTGCGACGTGGGTCAGAGCGCAAAACACGAACCGAGCTGGTGACCTTTCCACAGGCCGCAAAAATAATCTAAAACTAAAAATTAAAAAATTGTCCTGTTTAGTAAGAGTGTGATTATGAAATAGACCACTTTTAATGAATTTGATCAAAGAATAACAATATGGCGGGGTTTGAAAAATTGTTTGTAATTTTTACTGAAAATTTTGCGTTACTTTTTATTGATAAATAATCCATTATGCAATTTATCAGTGAGATTATGGTCCATTCCATGGACAATTCAATTAAAAAAAAACAATTTATCACGATCCCTGTTGTTGTAAATTTAATATTTCAAATAATGAACCGAGCTTAGTTGATAATCCTTCTTGCAGCCCCAACTGTTTTATAATTGAATCAGTGCACATGTACAAATACTTAGGAATAATAATCGATAGCAAATAAAAGTGGCATGAACACATTTTATCACTTAAAACTTATCTCCGGTCTGTGGTTAGGAAATTCTATCTTCTTAGTAAGGTATGTTCTGCTAAAGTACTGACACAGTTCTATTATGGACTTTTCTATTCAAAGTAAGCTTATGGTATGACTTGTTGGGGCACAGCATACAGCAATAAATGAAGTCCTTTGATAACTTTACAAAAATTTGTTATCAGGAAAATAGCTAATGTAAATAGATAAACGCTTCTTTTTCTTTATTCTAGTCTTGCAATATTTTGCCTATATTATGATTTCTGTAATGGAATTGACCATTTTTTTCAATTCCATTCAAAGGATTTGAGGTGTTCAACTACATATTACAAGTTCTGTAATGGAATTGACCATTTTTCCCAATTTTATTCCAACGAATTTAGGTGTTCAATTACCAATTACAATTCCTGTAATGGAATGGACAATTTTTTCCAATTACATTCCTGAGGAATTAAGAGCAAGAGTCCTTGAAAGGACTTTGACCTAGCTTCTTTTGATCAATTGTGTAGTGCGTGTTATTAAATGTTTGATCACAAATGACCGACGTCATGGACCTACGTGTTTAATGCCGACTCCGAACGGCTTATGTTCTCAAGAAGCTTTACATGGCAATTTTTACTCTCTGAGGTGTTTGCCATTGTCTGCAGAGAGGTGACGACCGAACAGAAAAATTTATTCAATTGAAAAAACTTTCTGTCTGAGCCGGAATTGAACCCGGGCTACCGCGGTTCTTTAGCTTAGGGGCCACGCACTCTACCCACTAGGCTACGGTCGCCACTACGGCTACGGAGAGCACCAATTACCAATTCCTAATTCCAAGGAATTGGAACTGAATTGGAATGAGAACTTTTTGACCCAGCTTTGTTTACAACTTTATTATTATCTTAAGCATTTAAAAAAAATTTTATATTAAAATTAATGTAAATCATAATCATTTATAAGTTATTTTTGTGTTTGCAAGTTAGTTTTGTTTTTATACAAATACTGAAGAATTGTGAATAAAAATACAATACAATAAAATCGAAAATGATAGTATCGAACGCTTCAGAACTCTTAAGTGATTCAGCTGTGACCAACCCACTGTTAAAGTATTAAATGATTTGACATTTGTTCGAAGAAATTCGTAAGAATTTTAACGTTCTCATCGGCCATTTAATCATATAACTTAAAGCAGTAGTTATTTTTAGATCAAGCCTTTAACTCTACCAGGGTTTCCGTCTGTTATGTGAACCCACTGCGACAGTGGGTTGGTCACAGCTGAATCACTCAAGACTACTGAAGAGGAATTGTAACAATTTCCGGAATAGGCTGTCTAGTCTGCTGTGTGATTGACTCTATACAGAGTTGTTGTTGTGGTTACCTTCTTCAAACTTCCTTGATCTAAAAAGTTCACAATTAAATTTATGTTTCTTTAAAATCTTTTTATGCAGAAAGCACGTTTATGTGTAATAAACATTTTGCTTTCAAATACTTGTACCCCATGTTAGTTACTTTCGCTAAAATTTGTAATCAAACACAAGGATTTGTAACGTTGATTAACTGGACCCGTCCGACACGTGACAGTAGATGTCTTATTTTTCTCTTGCATTTAATAAAATTTATAGAAAGTTTGAACGTACAATCAAGAAATGGAATGTAATCTATTTAATTAGACAAAAAGACTTCACTTCCAATGAGTAAATTTAGAATTGGCTGTAAAATAACCACAAAAAATAGTTGAATTTGTATGTACGTGACCGTGGAATGCTCCTATAGCTGCTACGATGCATTGTCACCAAAACACCATAGCAAATTTTTTTAAAAGATTCATACTTTTTACTGTGTTTACACTAAAAAAGTGAATAGCTGGTACTCCAATTTGACATCAGCCGTCAAAACATAGCAGCTTTCGAATTTCTGCTTCGCCAAATTTGTGAAGCAAAAAATAGCAACATTTGACAAGGACTGGATTTTTTTATTTTTTTGGGTACGGGAAAAGGAAATAGCAGAAAATAGCTCGAATTCGTACGAATATTTAAGTACGGTAACAGACCTATAAATTCGCAGCAATTCGCAAGCTGCCATGTTTTGACGGTTGATGTCAAATTAGAGTAGCTACCAGCCATTAAAACAACAGGGAAGCAAATTTGTTCTTTTGATCCGACATTTGTCCAATTTTTACAAAATGTTTACAAAAGAAACATATATTTTTGACTTTTCTTCAGAATTTGCAACTTCTTGTGAAAAACCTGCTACCGTACTTTTTACAATTGTTCACGCAAAGAGAGCATTTCCCGCTTACTCTCTCAAATTTAACAACTTGCGGGAACAGACCTATTGTGTTTTCTAGCAGTAAATTTTGCAGTGAAGTGTGTTTGTGATACCTAATGATTAATCTATATGTTTAAACCAGAACAAAGTTTTATGTATAAAATAACTAAGTGTTATTAAACATAAATTCTGAAATGCTCGATAAAAGCTTATAAATTGGTTCAACAACCCTCCTGTGTATACGAAGGTGCCCGTGTACCTTTTGCAATTTTAAAGCTAAAAAAAAGGTAACTTTCGTCCAAGGAACTATCTTTACTGAAATCTTTAGTACCTTCCTAAAATAAATTTTTTTATTCAATACAGTTTTTATATTGAAAAGATAATGTTTTGGCAAGTTTCTATGAAGGATTTTTAAGTACTACCCCTTCATCTTATACGAAGGTACCGGGTACCTCCGGGTAAAATGCATGCGAATTCGAACTGTTATGGTCTTTGTCGATTTTGTACGTTTAGAATATCATGTAATGCTGTTATCAGAATGAAGGATTACAAAGTCTCTTTGGATTTCTTCATTCACATATACAGTGACGTGCAAAGAAATAGGGACACCTGGGGCCGAATTACAGCATCCGTGATCAAGCAATATTGTACAAGATTGAAGGCACTTGTCTCGTCGTAACCTTCGTAGTTTTGCTCGATCGCGGATGCTGTAATTCGGCCCCTGAATTTTTATATTCAAAGAATTTCAATGAATATTCAGTGAATGCAGGTGCCTCAGGTATAGCATTAATTCCCCCGGCTCCTAAAAGGGGGAGGGGGCTATCATCCTTGCATTTTCTTACTCGCCTAATTAAGAAGAATCACCACCCGAGGGAATTAATGCTATATCTGGGGCACCTTGTATATAATTCATGTAGCTTTAAATACAAAAATACAGGTGTCCCTATTTCTTTGCACATCACTGTAGTTTCTCTCATACAGATCGTATAAAGGTACCCGGGTACCTTCGTATACACGAAAGGGGTACATTTGTCGTATGCACATGAGGGTTAAATTGTAAAAATTATTGTGAAAGTAATTTGTGGCGTCATTTGCTTTTGTTTGCTGATTTGCGGTGTGTTCTTCGTTTTCGTTGTGTTTTTGGCATAGAGGGGATTTTCGTTCAATTTATTTGTGTTCTCTCCATTTTTTTTCGTAATTTTTATTCTCTCCTATATTGTGGATACCTACTCCCATCGTCGCTTACTGTGTTAGGTAGATGTCATCAGTGTTTTAATGGTGATGTCCCAACAAATGTAATGGATAATTGAAGACATGAGTGGATGCAGGTGATATGTCGAATTTTCGGATTTTCGCTGTTCTATGCATGGATGAAGATGTAATGTACGTACATACAATTTTAAACCTTAAAACAACCATGTTTGTGGCTATTTTAGAAAATAACTTCTTCACAAAGTTTGATTTACATAGTATAGATTTCAGTACAAATGCGAAACTTTGAACTCAATTTTTTTTAAATTAGAATTTTGCGACATACCCATGGACATGTGTCCATTTACCACTGGGACATTCCATTTTTTATATCTTCCTTATATATTGAGTTTTTTGCTTTTCCCCATGTCCAATGGTTACGATTTCCTAATGGTTGTGATAATTGATAGTTTTCTTTATTTTTTTTTTATACACAAAAGCAAATTTAAAGAATTACACTCAATTTTTACCAGAATGGTCCCCAAAATATCTTTGAATTTGTAAGTCTTCCTGTGGACAAAACTGGTTCACAAGCACGTGTTTTCTTTTAAATTGTCAAAAATATGGAAAAGAATTGTTACTTTAAAAAAGGTTTGACATCAGGTAGTAAATAAATATATAACATGATCGTCAAAAAATTAAACAAAATTTCTAAAATTCTAAATTGGCTTCTTTTACTGTATGCATTTTTGTCAAAATTTTCTCCGACAACCAAAACATGTCGTAATTACTTCAAAAATCTGCAAAATGGCACTAGGAATTAAGCTATATCCTTTTTTATATATATTACCCCTTAATACTATTTTAATAAAAAATAATAGGGGTATTCTCTATGTCTAGCATAATTGCATTAGAGCACGGATTGTAACAATCCTATACTAAAATATCCAATGGATCGAGAGCGCCCTATTGTACAAGGGTAGCATAGTAAAATCAACAGCTCAAAGACTTCTATAATGAGCTGTACTTCACGCTCATTTCACCTTCTGTTTGGCTGCTCTTTCATTCTCTTCTCTCTCATTACAATCACAGGGTTGCATTTCATAAAAATATTCTTCATAGCATCGCTGTATACATGAGTTTCAGTGCAGCATAGGAAATAGTGCACGGTTATTTTACTTTTATTTTGTTGTTGCGGCGGTGTACGGATTGTATATTTCCTATTCTTGCACCCTACAACGGGCATATCCTAGACATAGAGAATACCCCTGTTTGCTTAGAATTACATTTGAAGTCGGTCGGCTCGGAGGCTCATAACTTTTGAAACGTTACAAATATCGATTTGCCCTTTTAGTATGATGTTCTAGACAATTGTAGCTAACGAAAAAGCCAAAAAACTGTTCGAATCAACTAACCAGAATGGACCCTTACATAATTTTCCTGTTAATTGATATTGTATTTTATGTACTGTAAGAGAGTTTCAGTCATAGTAGAACTAGACAAGGTAGTGTTAGAGCTTAATGTGTTCTCCAACTTAGTGACCATAACTGTCAAACTCAGCCATTTTGGTATTTTTGCTTGCATATTGCATTCTCTTTGGTTGCAGATTTTGTATGAAATGTCGTCAACTTCGTTTTGAGAGTTTCGGTCACCGGCTCTCCGCCCTAACACTACCTTGTTTAATTCTACTATGGGATGAGCCTCGAGCAAGGCTCATTTGGTGCCAAGGTTGTGGCACTTGAGAGCGAGCTCGGTCGAACTGTCAGAATGGATGAAAAGAAAGCAAGAAAATGAATGCATAGAACAAAGAAAAACACAGTTGACAGTTCAAGCAAAGGCGGAAAAAGAGTGCACTTCTTTCAAGTGCCGCAAATGAACCTTGAAAGTGAAATTCTTATAAATGAACCTTGGCCTCGAGCTATTCAGCCCTACCATACTAGGCGTCGTCGACACCAAATAGTGACGACTAGTGTAAAATTGGTATCGGCGTTTTCATTTTCGATAACTATTCCAAAGATATTTTTATTTATAAATTGTCGTCGCAGCCGCGTCAGTTTTAGCTGATACAAATTTAACAATAATTTAATATCTACGTCGACTCAAAGTGACTATATACAATCGATGACGACGTCTACTTTAGTAGGGCTGATTAACTTTTTTTATTGAAATTCATTGAAATACAGAGATATAGTGGCGAAGCATGGTAGACTAAAGGTTAATATTTTGCAATGAATAAAAAAAGCCATGTGAGCAAAAATTTAATGTGACGGCATTGAAAGGTCCTAGGGCCGAATTACAGCATCCGTGATCGAGCAAAATTACGAAGGGCACGACAAGACAAGTGCCTATCAATCTTGTGCAATTTTGCTCGATCACGGATGCTGTATTTCGGCCCCTGACCTTCAAGTGCGATTGCATGCTTTTATTTTACAATTTTCAAATGTAAAAGGCATAACGAAAAAGTTGCTGGTGGAATTTTTGTAATATACCATTATGATCGTAATGGCCGCAACTTCGCGAATATTAAACGCCTTTTAAATTTTCGACTATTATTATAAAAATAAAAAGTAACCGAAAGTTTTATTTGCCTGATATTTTTAACCGAAAAATGTAAGACACAAAATAACTGTTACTTTTAATTTATAAAATAAAAGTCGAAAGTAACAGCTATTTTTGCCCGGAAATATAAAAGGCATAAAATAACCAGTATTTTTGTTGGGAAAAAAGTTAATAGATAAATTTCAATATTAGACTTTTTCAAAAAATTCGAAGAAGTTTGGAGATCCTCTACCTCAGGTCACTTAAATCCAATGTATGTAAAATCAAGGTTTTGTATAAAAATATAAAAAAAACACATTTTCTGGGATTTCATTCTGAATGACCCTGAATGATAAAGTCCCTTATTCTAAAAAAATGTTAGAATTTTCTTCAAAATTTTATCTGAAACCTCTATTTTAAACAAAAAGATTTGTTTAAAAATAATCTTTTAATATAAGTTTTGAGAATAAACATGAGTAAATTTGGATTTTTTATCTGCGTAGGTAGCTATAATTTTTAAATAATCCAAAATGTTTTCACAACAATCACTTGATTGATGAATTAACACCTTATAATTAGGTGGAAGGAAGACGTCACATGATCACCACCGCCACTATCACCACAAACTTAATCGAGGGAATTTTTCAGAGTTTTTGTTTTAGGTTTTAGTGGTTTTACATCTTTGATTTAGATTTTGAGAGAACGAATGAGTGACAAACTAATTTTCTGTCGACACAAGTCGAACATTTCCACTTTACTATGAATTCGTCAACATGTTTACAAGTTTCGAAATTGCAGGGTAATAAATATGTTATTTACTTTAAATTCTGAAGAATTTATACACTTCTGAAAAGTTACGTACGAGTTCGTTAATGAAAACAAACCTACAACAACTAAAGCTGAGAATGAGTAATAACGATCTTATGATATTCAGTCATTGCAACAACATCAGTACAAACACCAACAACAATAACATAAAGTATCCAACGAAATGCGCACATTTAAAAAACGTCAAGTTATAGCTATCGTTTAAGGTTAAGAAAAGATTCGGCACATGTATGTTATAGTATAGCTAAACATCTTTCCTGATAGACAACCTGCTCCAAAACGAGCACAATTAATTAGAGCCTTTTATTCCAATAAACTAGCCCCCGTGCCACCCTGTCGTAAACCACCAATTATCATATCAACTCTAAAAGTGCTTCAATTAGCAAAAAAATAAAGTTTATAGCGATGAATTTTTTATCAAATATTAGTTAAAAAAATGTATATATGTACGCCTATATAAAAAGGGATGAGAGTGGCAATAACAAGCTTTTTAAACACATTTCAGTAGGGAATAACAGTCAAACGCAAAACAACAGCGCTTCGAATCGTGTCGATCGTCCTGAGCCAAGGACAAACGATTCCAATAATACAAACTTTTGACCCAATCGGTAATAGAGAACTGCGTAGAGCAACCGCAACAAAATGCACTTCTTGGCAATTATAACTTTGGTCTACGCTATGGCTTTTGTTGTAACGATTTCATTGGGTTTCCCAGTGTTGGACGCGTCCTCGGGCATCGACAACGATACAATCGCGCAGCTGCAAGCCAATCTGAGCGGCTCACCAAAGAACCTGTAAGCTTTATCATTGATTAATATTCGCATCGTTCTTTTTTTGACCTCTGACCATCTTCTCTCACTTAGTTATGTTGTAAAGGCCGTTGTCTATGAAATCGGTATATTAACAGATGTCGACGAAAACGATACAAGTATTGAAAGGTAAAAACACTCAAAGTCACTCAATGTTATAAAATAACTAATTATGTATCCTTGCAGTCAGGAACGCATTGATTTGACATTTTTTGATGCGCATACAAATGGGAGCCATATTGATCTGGGCAACATTCCGCTACCGATTCAAACAAATATCTCTGGACAAATTCTCACAGGCATCGCTCCAGTTCATATTGGAGCCTTCAGCAGTCCTTCGGAACTTCTGTCAACTCTACCACTTACAGGAACTATTGTTAATATTACACACAGTGATACTGCATTCTATCAGATAACCTCGTCCAACACTAGTTTGGCGGAAAAGCCTCACTTGATTGCTGGCGACAAATTGTCGGATTTTTCAGACTTAGCCAGTCTTTTTCCATCCTTTAGTTTCTCGAGTCTACAAGATCCAGCTGAGCAGAAGAATGCAGAAAAACTCAACTCGCTCGGAAGTGAAGAGTATGATTAGAAGAGAGAAGATGAAAAGAATAAGGACATAGCTGTAGAATGATAGGAAAAGACTGTGAATTTGTTGTAATTTAATATTAGTTGAAATAAAAATTAATTGAAATCAAATCCCTTCTTCTACCAGTTTATCCTTTCACTCATACCATTAATATAAAAAAATAACAGTAAATTCTTTTGATCGTAACTAAATTTAATTTTGCAATTATTTATTTGTATTTTTGTTACCATTAATAAGAATATTTGTTGTGGTTTCTTTAAATTAGAAGTAATTTATATATAAATTAAATAATTACCTTTAGTATACCTTAAAAAGTTCATTGAATTAAATTAGTGCCTTATATATGTGGGTTTGTGGGGGTTGTGGGGGTTGTGGGGGTTGTGTGTCTGTGTGTGTGTGTGTGTGTATGTCTATATATGTAGTGTGTAATCAAGCGCGGAACCTTGCTTGGCTAAAGCAGAGCTCTCAGTACCCCACGCATGCATGTAACTATACTATACTTAATTTATCCAACTAATTTACACGCCATACAAGAATTAAAAAGTTAGGTATTGAATGTTATTCCAAAATGTTTGCCTCAGTTGAATTTAAAGATTTATTTTCTTTTAGTTTTTTTCGTGTAAGTTAAATTAAATAACATTGGATTTTTTATTAAAAAATATGTGCAGAAGTTAAAAAAGCATAGTTAGAAAAAAAATAAATTAGGAATTTTCAATTGATCGAACATTGAGGTATATAGAATTAAAATAAAGCACAATTTTAATTACAAATTACATACATACAATTGTTCCAATTCCAATTTTCAAAAAAGGTTAGGTACTCATACTTTGATAAAAATGTAGTTTTCTTAAATAGCGATTAAAAAACTTTAATAAAGCAAAAACACAAAGTTTGAAACAATTTCATGTTTGAGACAATTTCAAAGTAGTTCTCACTACGTCAATACAAGTTATATTGATCTAGGTGCAGTGAAATTTCTTTTACAAAATAAATTATAATAGAACTAAGAAAATTTCCCCGTTCTCGCTGCCTGCGTTCCACATTGGGACTAACGCACTTTCATTTATATATATATATCTAACGTAGTAATCTTTTATAATTTGTTTTCTATATTTATAAGATATATTAATCTACTCTTTCACGTTATGCAATGCTGTAGTTATCGGTCAGATATCTTGGGATGACTCGCCAAGGGAGATAACCACTTGTTATCCATCTAACAATTGTAATTTACACAGTGCAGGCCTTTGTAACTCAAATTCTTTCAGATTTTAATCTGCAAGTCAGAAAAACAAAAAATTTAAGTTTGAAGGGATGTGCGGTTGTCTTCTTCTGAGTCACTACTCACCGATAATGTGACTTTCTATATTTGTAATTCTTGGCTTCGAAGCAGGTTGTGGAATAATCGTGATTTCATCGTTTATCTTCAGTGGTTTAAGCAAAGAGTCGTTTGTGGCACTTAAGCCGCTCCGTTGGTTGCCACTCGATACGTTGCTGCTTGTTGGTGTATTGTTCTTTTTGCCATCCATTGCTTTCTTGGCCACAGTACTGTGCGCGGTATACACATGAGTTTCAAACTGTTTGTACATGCCGAAGGTAGCTGTGCACACGGTGCACTTGTATGACAGATGAGCTGGTTTCAAGGTCATGTGATGATCCCGCGACACATGGTTCAAAAGCTTCCACTGATACAACTAAATGATGAATGGACGGAGTAGAATTCAATTAGTTTAATGCAAATACATAGGTTCGTGCTTGAACCTTACCCTTCCACACACTGGACACCGACCAGCATCCTTTCCTTTGTTTGCGGCTTCTTGCATTGAGCTTGTAACTAAACCATGAGAGCCTAGCAAATGCCGTTCTAGTCCTTGATCAGTGAAAAATCTAAACTGACACTTCTGACAATTTAAAGGAGGTCGGTTGTAGATCATTTTCGGATGTATCTGGAAAGTAAAAAAAAACAAAACAAAAAAATTAACCGCTTTCATTTTAAAAACACAGCAATAAGCATCAATAAATACCCACCTTAACTTTGTGCATCCATTGCATATGATTTCGTAGCTGCTCCAGATCCTTTATGTAGCCGTCACAAATTTCACATATAACGAATTGTGCTTTGTTGCCGCTTGGACTTTGTCCTGGCTTCATGCCCGCGGGTGGCATTTTACTTGAAGAGGATGAAGATGCTTGAGCAGAACCACTCTGACGAGGTAGAGGAGTTATTGAGATACTTGGTTGCCCAGACAGAGTCTTCTTAGCCATGGCGTTGGCATTCTGTAAAGCAACAAGAGTTTATTGTTACTTCAGGATTAATCATGTAATTGATGCATTGGGTGCAAAAAGGGCGTAGGAGAAAAAACTGTGTTTCGAGAAAATCGAGTTGAAAGTTTCTGAGAGCTAGTGCTTGTAAACTAATGGGCCAACTTTGCTGATTTCTTTTTTAAAGTAAATTTCGAAGTTTATTTTAGTGAGTGATAAAATTTATTTATTAAATTTTTAAAAATATGTATTAAATTTGGTTATTTTAAGAAGTCATGTCGGACGCAATTTTTGCATAAAACACCTTTTATCGCTCCGATTTTGATAAAATTTTGTATGCATGCAGATATTTGATAAAGGAACAACTTTGGTCCAAGTCAATTGTGATATTCGAGTTATTATGGGTGTAAATGATATCGTTAGTAAAGATATAAAGTATTATAAAAAAACCCAAACACTTTATTACTCAAGTGATAAGCGTTTTAAAACTATTTTCTCTTTTTTTTTTTTCTTAATGCACAACATGTCGAGAGTATTGTGTCAAAATTTCGAAAATCAAAGCAAAACTATCGAATATACAGCGTTTCAAGCGACCGGTTTACTGTGACGTTTGAGTATAAAAAATTTACGTTCGAGTATAAAAAATTTAAAGTTCGTGAACATTATAACTCAAAGTCTACTTGACCGATCCTTTTGAAGTTTTAAACGCTATTTCTACAAATAAATCAACAGGGGTCACGACGAGTTTTTTTTTTAAATTTTTTTCCATTTTATAATAACAAATTCACAGAAATTTTTAGCGAAAATCCCGTTTTTCACATCCAAATGCTACCAAATATAAAAAAAAATTAAATAAAAACTCTCCGTCACTACCTAGGGAAACATATCACATTTTAAACGCATTTCGATTCTTTTGCGCTTACGGAGATTCGCTATCACAGACTTATTTATTGATATTTTTAATTGGAAATTTTTTCAAAGATACTTCAAATGTTAAACTATACGGTTTATTAGGAAACTTTGAAATAAAACTGTGAAAACAATATGAAAAGTGTGAGAGAACTATGAAAACTACGAGAAAACTTCAAATTTTTTTTCCCATTTTCTCAACTCTAATCAGGAAATGGAAATAAACTTTATCGAACGGTTCGTTTTTGACCTGTTCTGTTTTTTTTAGAAAAGCTAATCTTTATTACGCTTTATTTGCATATAGCTTTTGAACTTAAATACAAGCACAACCCCTAGCAGGCCGAAGAGAGAGACCGAAACATTATATTAGCGTTGCTGTTAAAAGAGCTCATAAATTATTTCCTTTGTTCGGATTACTCCTCGCGGTCTTAAACAAAAACCGAAACAGTAACAAATAAACCTCGCTTCACCGATTGTCATTGCAGCGTCCTCGTCATCAAAATTCTGCAGAACAGCAGCAAAAAAATTTGTTGATGCATAGAATTTTTTTTTCTTTCTTAAGGCGCCGCATAGTGTCGCGGGTGCTGACTTATGAGCTCTTTTAACAAAAACACTACCATTATCTTTTGTTCTCTTAGGTTGCCAGTCAAAATTCGGAACAATTCCCACGAAAATTACCTTTTTTCCCACAGTAGCATAAACTAAATACCACCGAAATTCCCATGATAATGATAAAAAAATTCCACCGCAATTAAAAAATACCAAAAAAAATTCCACGATCATTAAAATTACTACGTTTTAAAAATAAAACCAAAAATCCCATAAGCATTAAAAAATACCACAACAAATCTCATATGCATAAAAAAGTAAAAAAAAATAGAAATACCACAACAAAATAATAATGGTATTTAATGAACCCTATAACGTGCCGTGTTGCAGATCTGCAACATTTCGAAATTGCTCTAGAAAAATAACTCACAGAGCACAATTTAAGTCGGAATTCTTATAAATGACTCATCAATATTCCAAATAACTCTAGCTTTTAAATTAGAGATTAAATAAATCAACAGTTATTTTTTATTTTTAGTTGCAACAACGTGGTTTTGCATTTGGCAGCAGTTTATGTTATGCTAAATTTTGAATATATTTTTAAATGTCAAAATTTTAATAAAAAAATAATAATTAAAAAAAAAATTAAAAACTTTTTAGTAAGTTATTAAATTACGTTAATGATGAAATATTATTTTAAAAAGAATGCTGTATTCTCTGAAATATGTAAATCTCTATATCTGCAGAAAAAGATTTTTTCAAGTGTTTAAGAGATTTTTAGGTAAACAATTTAAATTTGCTCTTTTGCGTGATATAGGGTTAATAGCGTAAGAGCGATATATTTAACTGAAGCGTATTTTGCAACAACAAAAACGTAAGGGATTTTACATTCGCAGCTTACGACTGTTATTTCATTTTCATTTTAAAAGATAATTGAAAACCACCAATGGATTCGATAATTAGGCTTGCAAAAATTTTTTAATATTCTTTTGGTAGTAATTATATTATTCTTATTTTTACATAATTTTAGTAAGCTATACGCTTGCAAAAAAAAATTCAGGATAGTATTGCCAACTTGTTCTTAAAACAAATCTGCAATTTAATGGTTTTTATAAAGGGATAGTTTTAGAAAATGTACAGCGTAAACTTATAGCTTATATACGTCGTTCATCGAATACCATTATAAAATTATTGCTCAATAAAAGAGAAAAATAAATTTTTAAGAAAATTTCCGAATTTCCATGCATTTAAAAAATACCGCGCTCAATTCCCACAATTAAAAAATACCACGCTGGATTAAAAAATAAAATGGGAATTCCCAAGAAAAAAAAAACACTCTCAAGACCAATTAAAAATTACCACTAATGGGATTTTTCCCACATTCCTGGCAACCTTGGTTGTGCTTATGTTTAAATTTAAAAGCTATATGCAAATAAAGCAAAATAAAGATGCAAAGATTTTGTTTTCGTAGCAATTCGTATAAGGAACGGTTCCCTTTCCATTCCCTGACTATAACATATATTAATTATTATAATACATAATAATCATAATAATTTATAATTTTTTCCGATCCCAATGAAGAATTTTCCCAAAAAAATTACTTTTTCTGCGATTTTTAGTCGTGCTTCACAACTCCCACGATTTTTGAAAACTCCAGAACCAGTATTTTGGGCTAACAGGCAAAAATTGTCGATGAGGAAGTGTATTTTAAGATAATCTAGCTCTCCGATTCGAAAAAATGTGAAAAAATTTTTTTGTGGACCCCCAAACAAAGCGTGCCCCACTCTCCCCTACGTTTTTTGCAGTTAATGAGAATGTCGCTCCTATCAGCTGTGGCCTATTGCACAGTTTTTGTTCTGTGTTCACAGCCGATGCTGTCGCTATACTTCAAGCTTCTACTTTCCCGAAAAATAGCCGGTAAATTTATGATCTGCTCAGACAGCAAATCCTGCGTCAGCACAATTTCTGCACCTACTAATTCAATTGACACTATAGCCACTATCAGGGATATCCTTATTAAGGCTCTTAAAAAAATAAAAATTAAGTGGATTCCAGGCCATTCTGGAATACGTGGAGACGAGTTTGCTGATACGACGGCAAAAACATTAACATTACACCAGCACCAGTTTTTGACACATTTAGAGCTAAGGACATCAACAACTTTATTGTTAAGCAACGTTCTGTAGCAAATACCGAATTCTGGAATACCTATAACCACTATTATTCTGTTAGAAATCCGTTTACCCAAGCGGTGCACGAACCTTCGCCATAATACCATTCACAAGTCTACGCTTAGGACACATAAGGATAACACCGAGCACCTTCTTAACGGTAGCAGCCCTAATAACTGCCCATATTGTAATTTCCCAGCATCAATTGACCATCTGTTAAACATCTGCCCACGACTAACAACCCAAAGGAACTTTAACTTCTTGGATACTCGGTCTTACGACATTTTAAAACATCCAACAATAATCCAATATTATGAAAACGTATAATTTTTTGAGAGATTGTAACGTGCTCCATTTAATCTAAGTAATATCTATAACCTTATTTATATACTCTTACATAAAGGCAGACAAGTGCTGCATTTCACTTTCGTACGAAATTGAATGTGCTGTAATCCTCGTTATACTTCACATTTTATTACCATGTCAAATAGTTCGTTTAGGACAAGTAACAGAAATCAGATTTTTATTCAGGTTTTTAATTCAGTCAGTTGCTTTTTTATTAATTGAATTCACTTCGAATTGAATTCGCACGAAATGCAGCTCATGTGTGATGTTTTCTTTTCTTAATTCATTAAAAACTCGAACATTATCTTAATCCTATATCATTATCAGCCAGTCGAAAGCCTTAGCTGCTAGTACTGCTCAAATCTGTATTTATATAGTAATAAATTATTGTATAAATCCTTTAAAAATAAATAAATGAATAAAAAATGTAAACTTTTTGATGTAAGAGATTTTTGACCCAGTTCCGCCATTTTCTGTCCCGGATATTATATGAAAAACACTAAAAATCCATCAGCAATACCTTTTTATCAATTTTTCTACCTATAGAATAATTTTTTTTTATATTATGGGTCTATTCGATATATTTCTGGGTCCGATCAAAATCGAACTCGTCTTATTCATATATAGTCCACACTCCTAGCAACTGATAAGTGACCAACACTCTCCAATAGCTCTTAAAATTGCTCAAATATCGACATGTCCATATCATATGAAAAATAGTTGGGTGCAAAAAGGTCGTGTAGCTTGATAAAACGACAATAAAGTTCTTCGTATCGATGTGAAATTTTGCAGGACGTTAGTTTATGATCGCATCTCCACTGTTCATGCCCCGCTTTAGACCGCAGAAGACAGAAGCATCTAGGAAGCCTCTTTTGTGATGATCTCAGGGATCTTGAGGAGGTAGAAGTTAAGAGTCTACTGCTTTTTAATATTAGTTGACGGTGGTTTCACGACAGCACTTAGGAGAGGAGGAGTAGATCCATTGTGGTCACTGGTAGACCTAACCTGTCTATGTCTGGTAGACCTATATCTGGTCACTTAGACCTAACTATTAGGCCGCCACTTTAACCTAACCTAGTTTATGATAATATAATCACTGTCTACTATTCATGCAAAAAGGGTGTAAAAGGCTCTCACGTCATTTTTGCACCCATTGCATCAATTGTTAATTTCAAATTACTTGTATTAATTGGGCTCCAGCGAGTTGATAATTATTAGGCATAACAACATTGGTGGCCATCGGGCTACGAACTTGGTTGGGACTACGTATAACAGCTCCGCCAGCGTTGGGCCCCTTGTTCGCTATTGTTGGTGGTCTGCCTCTAATTTTGTTCGCGGCGTTTTGTGCAGCGATTGCAGCAGCTTGCAAGCTACGTGCTTGTGCCGCTTGCTGCTGTTGTTGTTGAATTGATGCCAATGCAGCCTTCTGTGCGGCCGCCTGCGCTGCCATTGCCTAAAAAAATAAATTGAAAATTAATAACAAAGCAACCTACACGTGAAACGAATGCTCTACTTGATAAGCTGTGGCTGTGCCAACTAAACCGTGCCTAGGTTTAATTCTTGGAATTTTGGCAGGTGCTTCCCAGTCATGAGGTGGTGCTAAATTCAATTCCGGTCTGAACTTCTTGGCACAAACTGGTTGATGGCGACCTAATTTAGCCTTTCCATTGTCTTCAAAGCCGCAATTTGGACACTGATGATAGGGCAGAGGCTTCACGAGCCGCGCTTTTATGTTATGAACTGCTTCCATGTGGTAAACTATTTCGTTGGCATTACGTATCTCGTAAATGCAGAAGTTGCACTTGTACAAGAGTCCGTTCATATGCGGGGTTTCGTAGTGATTGGCCATCGAAAGAGCAGACTCCGACTTGAAGTTGCAGAACTCACAGCGCTTCATGGTAAATCTAAACGCCGAGTTCTTCTTTTTCGATGCTTCCAAATTTCCTGATAGAGCGGCTATTGCGCGCTCAAATTCCATGATATTTTTGCCTAGACTCTTGCGCATTTTTCTCTTTTGCAGGCGAATCAAATCGGTCTGCACAAATTCCTGCACTTGTCCTACACCAATGTCCATGAAGAACTTGCCTAGCGGACTTTCAAAGTAGTTCTCCAGACCGGGTTTGTTGGGCGTGATACAATTTGGTGCAGGTCCGGGTGCTGGGACTGCAACAGCAGAAGCTGGTTTAATGGCCCCCTTAAGAGCAGATAGGTCATCGCTCGCTTCCTTAATCAAAACTTTTGTACGCATGCCGGAGTCGGAGTCTTCATCTTCCTCCTCATCATCATCCTCAGACTCCTCAGACCATGACTCATCCGGGTCTTCGCCACCACGACGCCTTTTCTTCTTTTTAGAGCTTTTCTCTTCCTTTTCCTCTTTATTCTGTTCGGTCATCATGTCAAATTCATCTGCTTTGTCGACCTCGGCAAGATCCTCTTTGGTCAACTTGTACTTGGCTTCGATGTCCTTAACTATTTCCCGTAGGTTGTCTGCAGGTGGCTTTTCGTAGATATAGGGTACAATGAAAGAAGGCGCCTCGAGCACATACATGTCATCGGTCAAACCGGGCAGCAAATTTGTACTTGAACTAAGTACTGGCAAAGTAACTAACGTATTTGTTATTGCATTGGAGACCGGAACCAACTTCGGAGGACCTTGAACAGAAATGGCTGGTCTAATATTGACTGGAAATACGCTTGCAGCACCGTCACTTGTATCAATTGCTCCAGGCACCTCCTGCGGCATCAGCGTACGAGCATCCTTAATAGTTATTTGATTGGTTGTTGTTGTCAGTGGGATCGAAGTGCGCTGTCTTTTACTTGGTGGCTGTGAGTCATCAGAAGTTACTGTTGTTGAATCGCCAACCAAACTTTTTCTCTTCGACACGTCCACATGCATTGGAATTGGCCCATCATCTTCAATGACAACACAATCGTCATCGTCGTCGTCAACGATTTCCTGTGGTGAGTCAACTTTGTGTTCGGCAGACTTCTGTTTAGGTGGTGGAGGATGCTCTACTTCGTTCTCCGAATCGGAACCTATAACAACAGCACCATCCGAGTCACTGCAAATAGATTTAGGCTTATTCATGCTCAAGTTGACTACAGTGTTTGTAGAATCAATGCCTTCACTTGTGGCCTTTTGCGGTTCTTTGCTAACAGATTCCTCCATTTCTTCATCGGAATCATCACCCAAATCCACTATTCCAGCATCATCTTTTTCAACATCACTCACTGCTCCGTTCTCAAGACCAAGTGATTTTTTATCCAATTTATGCTCATTAGAAGAATGCAGAGTGTCAACTGAAGTGCTTATGGATTTAACTTCTACAGGAACATCAGTGGATTTTTTAGCATTTGCCTCGACTAATAACTTATCTTCGTCTTCATTCAGGTTGTTAGTTTTAACATCTGATGATGTGAGAAGATCCCGACTACTGGCAATAACGACATCGCCGCCATCTGCCATCTTCTTTTCAGTAGAAGTGTAATTATTATCACTTTTGTTGTTACTACCTATGGCGCCAGAAGTATTTTGATCACTTTTTTTCTTATCTACGGACACGGTGGTGGTTAGTTCGTCGGGACTGGATTTGTTATCGATAGAGTCACGGTTTTGCGAAATGCTGTCACAGGCATTAGACGAATCTTCATTGGAAGAGGAGGAATTTGATTTCGAAAGCGATTCCACCTTCTCTTGTTTGTCTTTATTGGACACTAGATCCGTTTCGGTTAGAGATCCCGTGCTATTCTCTGTCGAGGAGTTGTTGTGGGTTGTATGCTTTGCTGTGTTCTCATTGGTTTTACTGCTAACGCCGTTCTCAGTGGATGAAGTTATTTGTGAGTCGTCTTCATCAGTTTCGGGTACATCGGCTTGCAAGGGCTCTGCTTGCACTACCAGCTCTTTGTTCTTGCCACCGTTAAGCTGATCAGTGAGAAGCAATGTTCCATTACTTGTGTTGGTAGTGTTTAACTCAATGGTTTCGGATGAATTTGGCTGCGATTGAGTTGACATTGAAACGTTCTCAGGAATCACAGCGTCCACTTCGGTCATGATTCAAGTTTTTTGAAAGAAATGAAGCAAATAGTCTGCAAAAAAAATAGTATATCGTTATTATAATGAGTTATTGACACGATGCAAAGATGAGTATCCATAATGTCAAAGAACAACTAGTAGCTTATATACTCTTTTTGAGGCCCAACAAAATTTTCTTAAATTATAATCGGAAATGATTGTCAGATTTAAGATTAGAGATTAAACTAATTCTAAGAATGGCATACAATTTTTGTAAAAAATCTTTTAATAGCTTGCTTTATTTTATCGATTTTCTTTAATACAATCTTATTCTTGGCTTTGTGTATATTCCTTTCCTCTGCTTGTCTGTCTGTCTGTCTGTCCGTACGTCCGTCTGTTAATAGCCTTCAAATCAGTTTTTGGACATTTTATCCGCCCTGTCTTTAATGATGAAGACAATTATGATGATGTTTTTTTTCCAGGCCCTCTACTTTTTTGCGATGATTTCAAATACTTCCAATAGTATGCTTTTGTTAAATATTTTTGGACTTTCCTTCCTCTTTCCCACCTACCAGTTTTAATAACTTTCGCATATTTAACAGATATGCTACCTAACTTCGTTTAAGGTAAACGGATATAGGCTGCACTTTTGTGTTCCTTAGGAAATGCATTTGACAGATATTGACATCGTGCATTCGAATCAAAACAAACAAATAACAAACAATGATAACAACATTACCACAAAACCGCGAAACCACGGCAAATCTTAAGTTTAGTGTTTTTAAAACGACGATAGAAAATTTTGTCCGCGGACAGACAGATTGGACGCCATATTGAATTATTTTATTTTATACTAAACATACAACTATATATATATATATATATATATATAGAGATGTTTGTATGTGCGCTAGTAGGTATGTATGTGCTGCAGAAACCCCGCACATACGTATCTACAGATTGTTATATATTTATATATATATATATATATACATATGTAACCAACATTATGTACCGACAAATAAATACATAGGTGCTTGGCGCGGACGACCGTCACTGCTACATAACGTGCTATTTAGGTGAGTATCTTTTTCGACATCTGCACGCGGGGAGTGCTGCTCAAAACACGTTAAGAATGACGAAGGAGGAAACCTCTTGCCTCATACCTCATACCTCGGGTAACGCAAAAAATAGTTGTGGACCGATGGAAACACGCTGACGCTGCTGGTGCTGCCTGCTACTTCTGCTGTTTCTGTAGCCGCCGCCGCCGCTGTTGCCAATGATGATGTTGATTATTATGTTGTTGACCGGCAAACGCAAAACGGAGAGCGCTACGAGAAAACAACAAGCGACTGAGACTAAAGCCAACGACCAACTAAACTCTGTTGTCGCTCACTTAACACGATACTAAATTGTGTACCAGCACCAGTGTTGCATGTTATACAGCTTAGATGGGGATTTAGCGTTATAAGATGGTATACAGAGAGATATTCTTCTGATTTAACTGTTGCTACATAAGAAAAGTTTTGTGTTTGAAAAATAGGCATACATTTACTCTCACTTTAGTAGAGTTTAGTAGAGTTGGGATAAGAAATAGCGGTCTACTCTAACCTGTACCGTCTTGTCTTAACATGGATACACAACAATTATCATAGAGTTTTATTTTCAGAAAAGAAAAGGTGAAATGTCTGTGTTCTCAAGTTATAACTTTTTAATAGAAGGCCACACTGAGAAGAAAAATATACTTTAAAATTAAACTAAAAATTTTTAAATAGAAATTTAACGCATCAACGCGTTTCAACAAAACAAAATTTAAAGGGGGAAACCTAAGTCACTCACGAAAAATAGGCGTTTTCAGGATTTTTTTTTGGCTCAATGAAAAGGTCAATAAAAAATCTGTAGAGTACGTTTTATAATACATGTAAGTTTTGATATACAAAATGTAATTTTTTTTAAAAAAAGTTTCAATACAAAACTGCGGCAGTTGAACATTTGTTTGAAGGCGCTAATTTTTTGAAGGGGTCCATGGCAGGATACCCCTAACGTCCTTAATTTTTGATCTGGAACAAAAAACAAAATTTGGCCAGTTTCTATACATCGACACACGTAGGATTTTTTTTTGATATATTGATTTTTCGCGAAATGGTGCGTGATCGAACAAAACAGTTAAAATTTTCACAAAAAGAAAAAACCCAAAATTGTTGATAAAACAAAAAGTAAGCAATATAAATCAATCTTACATATGTCGACAGATAATGGTATTTTGAATATACTGTCGGTATACTTTAAATCGATCGGTGAAAATTAGCTCGCGTTATGTGTCCGGCCGTCTCAACAAAAAGATTTAGATAAAAACGCGTTAAAAGTTTTAAGTACTAAAAGTTTGTATAATATTTTCATATACCACTAATCGCAGAATGGAAAATTTGGGCATTTAGACACTTTTGTCGGATTCTATCTCTTTGTATATTATTTTCAAGACTCTTTTAAGCCACCATTTTTCCCTCCAAGGGGTGCGCGAAGTAAGGTTGGGCTACCAAGCAAAATTTGAACTTGGCATGTAATATAAACTGTTCGACTGTTTTTTTTACAAATAATTAATTTACTGGATTATTTTTGTTCATATAATGATTTTGTTTGATATGATTTGTTTGATGCTAAAAGCAAAATACAATGAAAACCATCTTGTTAGTTTTTGGACTCATGCTAGTATTAAATACGCAGGACTGCATGAAAAGGCGATTAAATTTCTGTTACCTTTCACCATCACTGAGTTGGCAGAAAGAGCGTTTTCATCGTACACATTCATCAAAAACAAGTATAGAAACAGATTTGAAGCACGTTTTGTTATGATCCTGTATCTTTCATCCATAAAACCAGATTTTAAAGAATTATTATCTTCCTTGCAGACTCAGGGATTTCATAAGTATTTTAAGATATCTTTTTACAAAAATTTTAATTTTTTTATATTAATAACTTCATATTTTTAATACTTGTGTTCCTTCTTATTTAAAAAATCATGATCTCATATATGTACATGCTTTTATTGAATTTATTTTTTATTTTTGTTTAAAAGATCTATTACATTTATAAAAATAGATTATTTAAAAAAAAAATTATAATAACAATTTGAATTAACCGACCATTTATGTTTATTTTATTGTTAATAATAGTTATTTTTCATACAAATAAATCTTTATTTAGGTACGCTGTTTTTAGCGAAAAAAATTTAGATTTTTTCAAAATTTTACTTGGAACAAGCATATTTAATTTTCAACTATAAACACATTTTTTTTGGTATAATTTTCTCTTATTATTTCTTTGCAATAACAAAAAATACGTCGCTATTGAGATTGAATTAAAACATTATGTGAAGTAGAATCATAGACGATTATTGCGGGCAGTCGATACCAAGCTGAGAAAAACCCCGATTTTGCATTTGATTGATAATTGAATTGGTTTTACAAATATTTAACATTAGATGTCATAAAAAATAATTAATTATTTCAATATTTAAGCTGCAATAAAACGGAAAATTCATCGAATGGAGTTAAAATTTGGTATACGAGTGGTGCCAGTTGTCGCTGATCACGAATCTGACGTCGAAAAATCGAAAAATTAAAAACATGGCATCGAAAAAGGCGGTTTAATTTAATTGTTTTAATTTAAGAACAACATTTTAAAATATTTGTTTTAAATATTAAAGTTTTTGTTTTAATTTTTTTTTTTCAAAAGTATATTAAAAACATTGTTTTGAAAACAAAAACTTTTGTTTTAAGTTTAATGGCGTTTTTGTTTCTCGAAAGAAGTTGCATTTTTTCTGCCCTCTTCGAGAATTCGGAATTTTTTTACTTTTGACGTCAACATTTTCGGGACAAAGACACGATTCAATTTAAACAGTCACTTTTTTTTCCTCAAGAGGGCAGAATTTCCAAAAAGGGCAGAAAAATTTAGCATTTTTTAAAAACGAAAACGCCATAACTTAAAAAACATTTGTGTTTAACTTAAATGAAATTGTTTCAAGCTCTATTTCAAAAACGAATTCTCTTAATATGAACACAATTACATTTAATTTTAACACATATTTCGCTTAGTGTAGGCATATTTTAGAAAAAGACAAATACAAAAGAGGTGAAGCTAAAAAGATATCTTGGTCTTGTTTTAAACTATTTTTTTTTAATCAATTTCTTTAAGTATATTTTATTCTTTTCACTGAGACAACACTGTTTTCACACCGGTAGAGCATTACAGAGCAATTTTCGTAGTGTTAGTAGGGTTGATTTTGTGTTGGTGAGAGCGATCCATGCCAACCAACAGCCGTCCTATCGTATAGTATACAATGCTAAACACAAAATTGACAATTTGGAACGTCAAATTCGATAGAGACGAAAAATCTACAAAAGCTAAGAAGGGAAGAAACAAAACAAAACAGAGAACATCATTTCTGCTGCTGCTGCTACTGCTGCTTTATCTGCTGTTTACATGTGAAAGACTTTGTGCCAAAATATAATACAAATTCGTTTATTCACAAACTGTTGTCGGTGGCGGTGATACAACTAAAAGAACTCGCCTGGCTTATAGCATAAGTGAATGGAAACCAACAAGTTTGTTGAAGCAAAACACAACAAGTATTTTAAAAAGATTTTATTAAAACTCTTAAAAGTCGTATTTTATTTCGAGAAATTATAGGCAGATGTTTTAAATTATAAACCCTTTTCCAGAATTTGCTTTAGCTTAAAATCATACCTTATCTGATATATGATAAGGACGTTATTTTGAAATAATCCTATAATTTAGATTTATTCTTAAATATTTTGTTTCAATAACAAACATATATATAGTATGAGTTAAAAGCTCCAAAACTCTATGGGTAAAGTTGTTGTTGTTGTTTTTTACTACAGGGGATGGCGAGAACTTCAAATGGTAAAAACCTTTTTAAATGACTGTACATAAAACTACACACAACCATGTTCTATATGGAGCGCGCACCAAAGACTCTGGGCTGTGGAAAACGGGCGTATTTTTACCCACATCAATTTATTTAAAAGGAAAAATAAGTAGGCCGGGCGGGCTTTTCCCTCTCACCATTTAGATAACGGCCATGACGAATTGATCTCAAATATAATGTATGCATTGAAAAATATTTTTCTGACAACTGGGCGGAAAAATATACCTATAAAACTTTGGTGTAAGGCATCAGGCAATTAAAATAAATTTTTAAATTATAATTAATACAGAAAATTTTAGTTAAAAAATGTTTGTAATTAAATGAAAATTTAATGAATTCGCTTCAATATTTTGATTTAAGGGGGCTATTTTAATAAATGTCAATCTGTGAAAACAAACGGTGATGCATTGTTGAAGAAATGTTTAGAAATTTTTCACCCGGTACCAATATTGAACTTATACAAGAAATCAATGTAATAATGAAGAAAGAAGTCTTTTTGAACCTTTTTGAGATCTCTTTTCATCAATTTAACTGAGATGAGAACCAATTTCGAAGAAAAGTTTATATTTCAGCTGCATGACGATCTGCAAAACTCATCAAAATTTTAAATAAATGGCTGAGTGGCTTTTGAGTTTTGATGAAAGTCCCAATAAGTCTCAATTTATTTCAAAATTTGTGATCAATATTAAAAACTGTAGTCGAAAGGTGCGAAACTAAGTACCTATATAACACTTGGTTTTGTTTAATTAATTTTCTCTTTAATTTGAGGAATTTTTCGATTTGAATTATATGCAGTTTTGTTACGATTTTGTCTGTTTTTGCCATTTTTTTATCACAAACATTTTAGAAGTTGAAACATGTACTATTTGTGCTCCCTACTGTATAAAACACTGATTTACAAATTTAAATTTAGAAGCAATAACAAGAACGGCGTATATGTTGGACCTCCTGAGCACAAATATTACTATAATTTTTTTAATTTGTGAGATATTAGATAACGGTGGTTTTCATGACATGACTTTATTCTAACTTCATTAAATTTTAGCTAAAAATATTTATTCGATTGAAAGAAAAAGCATACTTTTGGAAAGTTAAATTTATTACCTTTCCATTCGTATATTGTTTGTTTCCATCGAGCAGAAAATGGTCAAGTTATAGCTCGTGAAAGTTAAAATTTCTTTAAATTTAAACGATGTTCTAAAAAAATTTCGCTTTTAAGTATGTACTTATTTTTAAGAAATAGTAAAAACCAGGAAAATTTTATTTTTTTTTAGCATATAGTTTATTTAATCACAAACGATTTAAGCCGAAATCGGATGAAAAATACATTTTTTTTAAAAATTATTTTGTAAGTCAATTAATTTTTAAATTGTACTGCTTACACTACAAATTAAATATTTATTCGAAATATTGTAATTGCTTATACTTTTACGTTTTTATGATAAGTAACTTTAACTATAACTGGACCATTTTCTGTTCCACCCAAGCAATAAATATATAGATGGAAAGATAATTAATTTACCTTTCCAATATTATGCTTCTTTAAAACAAACAGATAGTTTTGGTTGTTCTACAAATGAAGTCATGTCATGAAAACCACAAAAGTACCGTTATCTAAAAAACCTCACAAATGAAAAAAATTATAACGATATTTGTGCTCAGGAGGTTCAAATTAACAGCCACATTATAGAGTGTCCGCCAAATGTACTAGAGAAAATTAAAATGCGAAATTTAGTTGTAGTGATTCCAAAAATTAATATTTTTTTTACATTTTTCGCAATAAAAATATTTTAAAAATATACTCTAAAAGTTTCAGACCAAAATGTAAAATATTTTTAAGTTACAGCCAAAAGCAGAGAGCGCGCCATAGTGAGTATGAAAGTGCTGTAAAAACTTCAAACACGTTATTTTCGAAACAACGTTCTCAAAACTGCGAGGAAGCGCTGACTAAAAACTATCAACCGATTCGACTAAAAATTTCACCCGTCATTTAAGACATACATAGCGAGGTCCGTAACCTTTCAAACAATAAATTTTTATATAATAAGTTAATTTTTTAAACAAATAAAAAAAGTTAGATTTTAAACTTTTTTAACAAGTCCGCCAATACAATTAAACAGTTAGTCAATACAATTAAACCTACAGAACGATAATCTCTTCCCTCCAGGAAATGTGAGCATTCCCGGATGTTACCAGGAAACATTCCATGGAATGTAGGAAGCATTCACCTTTGTTGCACACTCCATTGCTTTTTTAACATAGCATGTCATTAGAGGGAAACATTCCTCGCCGCTGTGTTAAAAAGTCAAGTGGAAACATTCCTCTCCCTTGTTATGAAAATGGATTCGGCCAGGATTCGAACCCGGGACCCCTGAGCGACAGTCGAGCGCTCTACCACTAGACTATCGAATTCTACAATAAGCGGCTAGAAAACAATGATATTAATATTTTCTATTGCCATTGCTTGACAATAAATAAAAGTTTCCACATGCATTCTTAAAGAAGCGGTTTGGAAACAATATAAATACAAAACTACCCTTAAGCTTCCAAAAGATGCGGTGGGGAAACAATATAAATACAAAACTTCCCTTAAGCTTTCAAAAGATACGGTGGGGAATGTTTCTTTTTCACTTTTAGATGGAAGCCTTCCAATTTTTCCTGGAGGGTTTGAATGTTTAATTTCAGATGACTACGGAAAGCTGGGTGCTTCCCCGCAACAACTTACATTTTCTTGAAGGACTCTACTTTGAGATAAAAAATTAAACATATTAATGTAAAATTAAGAAATAACACTTTAATGCTATATTCACTCTGAGAGCTAAATGCGCATTTAGAGTATTTACTATATATATTTGTCCTACAACGAGTAAAGGGCCGTTCGTAAATGTGGATTTCGTAAATGCGCATTTAGCTCTCAGTGTGAAAATAGATAGCATTAGACACCAATAAAAGCATGTTAACATTTCAAAACGATCGCATTTTATTTTCTACTTTAAAAAAGGTTTGGGATACAACCGCACACAACCGCAATACAATTTTAAAGGCAAAAATAAAAAGCAAACTTAAGATTTTATGGTACCGTTTGAGCCAAAATTTAAAAATGTATAATTACTTCATTGGGGCCACTCAAGAATTACGTAAGCACTACACTGCCGTCATAAGGAAGAGTGCGGCATCTACATATTTCAATATTCAAAGATAAACGACTTACGACTTAAAAATTCACTGATAAGGGTTTGGATGGTTATAAATATTTAGTTCTTCAGGATAGTGAAGTCCAGTTTGCTTTCAATATTAATATTTTTTCAGATTTTATTAAAAATTTAAAAACTGTGTAGCAAACACTGTAGTTAGCGCTTTGTTAATTGTTTGTTCTATAGTTTAAAATAATCACAAACAGTTCAAAAAGCCGTATCTATATCAACTGTACATTTTATATAGTAAAAAGCTTATTTGTTTATATATCTATGATATTTAAATGATATTTTTAAAACCATCATATCTTGCACAAGGATATTTAATATAAACTCAATATTTTATGTATAAAAAAGTCAATATTTAAAGGTTTTTTTTTTGGGCACAAAAATAAAGAAGTAAATACATTTTAAAAAACATTTACGACAAATACAAAGAGAAAACGCAGTAACTGCCTGTAGATACCGCTTTTTATTTCTGTTTATATAGGTACTGCGATTTTTGCTTAAATGATTGCTATAATTTGTGTAGATATGACATTTCAGGTTAAAATATTTAGCAATTGAGCAAAAAATTCGCAATTTTTATTTTATTTTCTTGAAGATGAAAGAAAGATGAGTAAAGGCCGCTTTACATTGTCCTTCTGTGTGTTACTTCAAGTCAAAATTTGCATGTGCGATAGAATGTGATATGGTGTAAACAACGGAAAACAAAGTATGTTCGAATCTGTTTTGATTTTTTTGGCATGTCGTATTGCATTTTGATTTTTAGATTTGTTTCTAATTTTATTACACATTCTATCCCACCAGAGATGAGTTTTACCATAAACTTACTTGGAATTTATTATTTAAGTGAGAACATTTTAAACTCGTAATGTATTTTCAGATGTAATGGCAGAAGGTAGCGAATTTACAGCTTAAAGGACTTCGGAGAGGTTTTGAGAGCATGTACAACCAATGCATTACACAAATTTTTAAGTTTTAGTATAGAGTAAAGTATAAAAGCGTGATGCGACTCTGTGAGTCTAAAAGGGAAAAATTTATTTCTACATACAAAAATAAAAAATGACAGTCTGATGAAATTCGATTATACTTTCTTTCTCACATATCGTAACACACAGTAGGACAATGTAAAACGCCCTTAAGAAAAAACAATAAAACTAATTTTGATTTTCATGCTAGATGCCGCGCTCTTCCTTATCACGGCAGTACAGGGGGGCGGGAGTCTTTGCTTCGATTATTTCTGATGGCATGGGGGATGGGAGGTCTGGATGGTGATTTCGTCAGTAGTATTTATTTTTTACTTATCTTTTAAGTTACACAGAACAACAAGTACTCAAAAAACCAGATATGCAAAAGGCCTCAAAAGTGTTCATTTATAATTCGGAATGCATAAAACGTGTGCAAATTTTTTGTTTTTTCCTAGCATGTAACTTTTTTTGCAACAATTTTAAAATTATTTTTTTCTAACAAAGGAGTTTTAGGAAATAAGTAACTAACCTCTCGACAAAATCACAATTAAGCACACTCACAATGAAATAACAAAAAAATTTAACTTAAAAACAGTTTTAATACAAAACTATTACGTAATTATTTTCAACTGGACCGAAGTTGAAATACCTTCATGGCCGTATTTAAGTTCATTCGAAATCTTGAATGTTGTATTACTTTGATGACGTCACTTTTATAAGGCGATGTTTTTATCCAAATATTTCAACAAAATAGTCCAAGTTAAGACATAATTTTTTTATTAATTTATGAAGGTTTTACTATTACGATGACGTCACTTTGTATAGGAGGTGTGCGCAGTTTTCAGTTTTTTTTCTATCTTTTTTTAGCATCGTATACATAGTAAAGATTTAAACTTATTTAAAATAAACCTATTAAATTTGAAGCATATTTCTCAATTTTGTGGAATTAAGGAGATATTACAGTTTTCATCAAGTCACTTTGTATGGGAGGTAAACGTGCCCAAGTAACATTGTTGGAGCAGTTAGGTGCGCGTGAGCTCTTTAAGTGTTCTATAGGAGTATAATATGTAGTTAAAGCTTTACCGCAGCTTTGTTTGGTGCTAGTTGCTTTTAATTTTAAAGAGAATGCTCGAAATATGATTTTTTTTACCATTTTGAGCTCTAATACTTTATACAGCTCTGTAAAGGATTTTATGAAACTTGCAAAAGAGAACTCGAAAATTTACTACTTGCTCTGCAAAGTCTCTTTTAAAGTAATAAAAATAACTATAGAGCTGTTGTGAAACCCATATATCCAGTATAATGTTTGCTTTCAAATGAATTTATTTATTGCATTTTTAAAGCTAATAGATGTAAAATACTATAAATTAATGCATTAATTTAAACAAGTGATTAAAAAATCTGATAAAGAGCTTCTTTGAAAAAAATGGCGATCTTATTAAATACAGAAAAGCTTGGGAGTTGAAGAAATTAAATTAAATGTTACAGTTTACAATATTATTTTAAACAAAATTTATGATATGTATGATATTTATATTGACATTAAGAATAAAGTATTTTAATCATTTTTAGTAGATTTTAATGAATGTTAAAAATTTTTCAACTATTTTTGAATAATAAACACTTCTTAATTTTAATTATTTTGTAATTAACATTATTCACGTTTCCGATAAATTCAAAAGCGCACCGAAATTCGCAGAATGTAACGAATGCACAAACATATTTTAACAACCCTATTCTGGCAGCTTATTTAAGCCCACCACATTAACAACATAGTTAATATTAACAATTTGTTAAGGTTTCGTATTCTGCTGCAAATTTAAAAGCTCTTTTCCTTGCAATTTTGTTAATAACAGAAAGAGTCTTAACAACGAATGAAATGTATGTGCTTAGATAGAAAATTGTTGTGAAAATAATAAAAAAAATACAAATTATAATATTAAAGTGAAAAATGGAAGAATTTTTTAATTATTTTAAGTGTTGATAATGAGATCTTTCAGTAGCCGTGGCAAATTTTTCAAGCGCTTGCAAAGTCACAATCTGCACTTGAAGCATCTGTTTATATAGCGCATCTCTTCTTTCAATAGGCATATCGATTTTCACTATGCATGGTGAACTTTAAAAGCTTTTTAAGCTTTTATGTTGTTAATGATTTTTAAGAATACCAACATTTATATAACATAACAATCAGCTTAACCCTAACACTGGTACTATTTACATATGTAAATATTTCACTTTTTAAATGGCTACAAATTTGATTTTTTTGGCACGATTTCAATATTATTTACATTCAGTGGCTAATTTTTAAATTTGCTTAAATAAACAAAATTAGCCACTGAATGTAAATTATATTCAAATCGTGCCAAAAACATGAAATTTGTAGCCATTTAAAAAGTGAAATATTTACATATGTAAATAGTACCAATGTTAGGGTTAACAAGAGCTCCTTAACTATTTCTTGTTAAGCTAACAACCAGAATAGGGCTGTAAGTCTGATATAATAATCACTTTATTATTTCTTTAATTTATTTGTCATTCTAATCATAATAAAAACTTATCAAATTTTATATATTTATTGAGTTTATTTTTAACACCTACACACTTAAACGAATAATAAAAAAAGAGCTTTGCAAGAGCTCTTATTTGGGTTTGACAGGGACTCTTTTAAAAGCTGACGGCTACTTCTACTCTTCATATGAAGCAAAAATAGTGCTTTTAAACTCAAGAAAGTAGCCTTCTATATTCTCTGCAAGAGCTTTAGTAGCGCGACTAAAGCTATAGTGGAAGCTTTCTGCTACATAAGATAGCACTATAAGCTATGCAAGAATTAATATATGACTAAAATTGTAACTTGGGTGGTTTTCATTCGATTTTTTAATATTTTATACTCAAAGTTCATATTCAGCCTGAATAATAATGAAATCAATATGAATAATTTTTCACACGGAATAGGAAAAGTGAATTTTAATTTTTCAGATAAAGCTCAAAAACATTTTAGAAATTTGTAATGCAAATTTGTTGATAAACCGTTTATGAACTAATTTGTATTAAAAATTTTCAAAATGTTTTTGAGCTTTATCTTAAAAATTAAAATTCCCTTCTCCGATTCCGCGTGAAAAATTATTCAAGATAGGGCTGATAAGGTTTAAAGCTTATGTGCAAAATTTGAAGTAATTTTATTAATTTTTGTGAAATTTAAAGAAATAGACCGTTTTGGTTTTTACGATTTAGTTAAATTTCAAACTTGATCTGTCTGTATTTTTTAATATAAACCTAGTATATTAAATTTTGTTACGATAGCTCTTAAATGACGGCTGTTATCGTGATCACAGACAGACAGACAGATGGATGAACATGGCTAAATCAACTCAGGAGGTGATGCTGATCAATAATATACATATATACTTTTTTATGCCTGCCACGCCTCCTTATCGGCGCTACAAACGAAGTGGCAAGGTAAACATACCAATTGTGAATTTTTATATGAGTGGTGGTGTAAATATTGTATCAGCAAAACATATTTTCAGCCCAATTCTGAATGACTTTTCCCAGGGAATTGGAAAAGGGATTTTTAATTTTTAAGATAAAGTTCAGACATTTTGGAAATTTTTAATTCGTCAATATTCATGAGTGTAAAAAAGTGTCATATCTTTATCTGCTATCAGTATAAATTATATAGAGATTTCAGTTCGAAGTTCACTCAAGTTTCGTTGTACAAGCGCCCGGAAAATAGAAAAGCAAAACTAAAATAATTATGCTTTTACTTCAGCAGTTGTTTCATGTGCACCTATAGATAAGTATAGGCAGCGTCAAAACGAACGCTGAGGCAAAGCATAATTATTTTCGTTTTGTTTTTTTATTCTCCGGGCGCTTGTACAACGAAACTTGAGTGAAATATCATTCGAAGTCGAACTGGGACCTCTACTTAATTTATACTCTCTGTTGCTATCTTAAAAATGAAAAATCCTTTTTCCAATTCCCCGGGAAAAATCATCCAGCTTGCAAAAAGTTCAGTAGTTCAAAGTTTATAAATCGATATTTGAGTGAACAAAATCAATGTATTGTACATACATACTTTTCACCATTCTCACCATAAATTATAAGATTTTAAAAAGGGTAAAGATTTAATTTAACAAATTTTTATATTTTGCACATATCCATATTGGGGTGACCAGATAGCAATGATAGTTTTTCCAGTTCTTATGTTTCAGCAGCTTTCAAAGTTACCAATGAGATCCAGCCGTCAAAATATATTTAGTAAGGTTTGCTTTTCATGATGCGTCGTTACACTTTCCGAACGTATAGAAGTTATTAAAAAAATTATCAAAATTCCGGCTCAGTTGTAAATAAACAACGGGAATTATGTTGTGAGGTCGGTGGTGTCGGTGGTGAAGTGAAGAAAACATAGCCGCCGTAGCGGCCAGTCGAAGAAGATTAGGCAATGTCGATTCGACGACGATCAGCTGAATTGGGCATCGCCAAGTCAATCAGGCTTATTTTGCGGTTGTATTTGGGCCTACATTCGTATAAAATTGTGCTAAAGCAAGAATTGAAACCGGACGATCATAGCCAACGCCGTGAGTTCGCTAATTGAGCGCTGGAAATGTTGACCGGAGCTTTAGATTTTTGTCTATAAATCATCTTCTAGGACGAGGCCCATTTTTGGTTTAGCGGCTGTCAACAAGCAAAATTGCCGTTATTGGAACAACAACAATCTACAAGTGTTCGACCAATGCATCCACAAAGATTGTTTGGTGCGTTTTATAGCACAACGGAATCATCGGACTTTATTTCTTGCGACTTTCTGTGGTCAGAAAGTCCGAGATGTGGTTTCAACAAGACGGCGCTACATGCCATACAAGCAATGCAACTCTCGAAGTAGTGAAGGATAAATTTGGCGACAGGGTCATCTCACGGCGAGCGTTCATCAATTGGTCGCCGCGATCATGCGACTTGACATCCCTCGATTATTTTCTAAGGGGCTACGTCAAGTTCTTAGTCTACACAAATAAGTCAACTACTTTTGACCAAGGCCAATATTCAATATTCAAGGCCAATATTCAAAACACTTTTGCCGGAATACTGCCGCATATATTGGACCGAGTCATCAAAAATTTGACCGACCCCCGGTACTTCGTCCCATAAACAAAAATCAAAAAATTGGTTGATTCCAAGTAAAGACATATTATATTGGTATCATTTTAAAGGTAAAGCGTCTAATAAAATAAAACAAAAACAATTTTTAAAAATTATATTTGCGACCTCTTCCAAAAATTTACTTAATTTATATGATTTTTGTGTTTGCCACATCTTGGAAAAGGGGTAAAAGAAAAAATTCGTAAAACTAAAATTTTCCAACAAAAACATTAGTGTTTACATTTACAAAGATAATAAATTGTATGAGCTTAAAGTTTTTTAAAAGTTTTTTAAATTATGAAAATAATGTAAAATTATAATTTTTCAATAACATGTAAAAAAAAAATCGTAAAAATCACTAAAATTTTATTTTAATTTCATTTAATTTAGACTCTTATCTAATAGAAAAATGTAAAATCTCCTCCGACTTCATCAGACTCTTGAAAATATATTTTTTTATATATATACTAAGTTTTTGGCTTAAAAAAGTTTATCTACGAAAATGTGGTATTTTATGAATTTTAACTTTATATAAGTTTTACTCGAACTATTAAGGAAATATCTTCGGCTGCACCTAAGTGAAATACCTCAAAGTCTTGAATGTTGTATTAATTTGGTGACATCACTTTTATAAGGCTTGGTTTTTATCCAAATATTTCTCATTTGAAACACAGAATACTTTTTATTTATCGAAGCTTAAGTAAACAATATCAAGTTTAAACATTAATGTTTTTGGGGGTATAAAGGTTTTACTATTATGACTTCACTTTGTATGGGAGGTGGGCGGAATTTTCGTTTTGTATTTAAAATTACAAACATCGAGTGCATAGTCAATATTAAAACAGATTTGCAAAGTTTTAAGCCATTGTACTAATTTTTGTGGAATTTAAGGATATTTTAATGGTAACTTTTAACAAAGTAACTTTGTATGGGAGGCAGACGTGGTTTTCATTGGATTTTACAAATTTCATACTCAAAGTTACAGGTTAAAGGATATGTGCAAAGTTTGAAGTCATTATATTAATTTTTGTGGAATTTAAAGAGATTTACCGTTCTGATAAAGTCACTTTGTATGGGAGGCAGGTTTTGATCCGATTTTGCTCATTTTAAAATTGGATCTTTATTTTTAAATAAAATGCTTATATACTCAATTTCGTTACGTTAGCTCTAAAATTACGGCTGTTTTCGTGATCACAGACAGACAGACGGACATGGCTAACTCGAATCAAGAGGTGATACTGATCAAGAATAAGGTAAGTTACCCAAATAAGGCCAACCTAACGGTTTTTACCAGACAGAAGAGAAACGGGTTTTTTTAAACTTATTTTTGCAATTTTGTATTTTTGTTTATTCAATTCTTTTTTCAACAACATAAAAATAAAGCATGAAAAAGTAAAAAATATATCCAGCTCAGAAGGTTTTAAAAAGGTCTGATTTTTGCCATATTAGGACCACCATGTCTAAATAAGGCCCAATATATAACGGTTTTAGAAACATAACAAAACAGTCAGAAAATAATAAAATCAGAACACATAATGTTATTACAAATGTTGGTTTACATTTATACTAAACATAAATGCTATTCATAGCTTTTTTTATAAAAACTTTTTCGAAAAAATACTACTATTGTCAAAAGTTCGTTTTGAAAATTAAAATAAAGTTACTCTGGCTTTTTAAAGAAAATTTTGGTAATTTGCTGACCTTTATAGTTGAGGGCTTTCTTTTTCGGTGTTTTTTTCTGCCAGGTAGATTTAGGTGTGGACATGAGATCGGAAAAAGAAAGCCGGAAAGAAAAAAAAATGTTTGGGCCTTTTAAGGCGCTCTCAATATAATTTCATTAATCAAGTTTTTCTCGGAATACACCACAGTTAGATTTGATCAATTAACCTTTTTGTTTTCGTTAAAATACCTCTCTTGATTTTTAATTCAAAGCTGGACATAGGCAATAGTTAATTCGTAGAATAACGGACTTTTACTGCGAGCACAATATTACATCAACCACGTTGTTGACGCTACCGCTGACTTCGTTCGACTGTCACTCGCTTCACAAATGCGCAATCGAAGTAATTTTTTTTTTCATCGTGATGCAGATATGAACATGTTTAAACGTGCAAAAAATCATTTTGCAGGGAATGCAATAAATGTGCGTATTAGAAATCGGGCCTTATTAAGGCTTGGGCCTTATTTGGCGAAGGGACCTTATATATATACTTTCCTATACCAGCTACGCCTCCTTAACGGCGTTAAAAACAAAAGGACGAGTTAATATGCCCCATACGCATTTTTATATGCCCCATTTACTTGTTAAGGTATTTAGTGTGTCGATGAGTTTTGTCAAGTGCAGTTGGGGGCTAATTTGTCCAGTTTAGTAAATTTTTTCGTTTATTTATGAACAAATATTGTTTTTTGGAAATAACTTCCAAATTTATACATTGCGATTAATTGGTATATTTTTAATTGAATATTGTTTTATTTTGTTTATAAAATACAGTATTGATTTTTTTCAAACATAACTGAATATTTATTTAAATCAAAAGGATACACCAAGCTAATCTCGTCAAGGTTAAAAGTTGTTTTTCAATGTTAAACATTTAATAGATAAATTCATTTTCCCGTTGTAATTTTACTTTAGTTTTTTCGGAATAGGAAGAATTTTTCGCTACAAATCGTTTTTATTTTTCAATGATATTTTTTATTATCATGTGTTATGAAGGTAGATATGCATAATTTTTATAATGTATTTTACATTTTATGTGAATAGGAAAAATAATCTGAAAATAATATAACTGATCGATTTGGTCACAAAACTCGTAACTCCTTACATGATATAAAACTGAAATAAGTATTCATTAATCTTTTAAAGCTATTGAAACGATTGCCATGTACAAACTTATGCTTAGTTTCCACTATGTAAATTTTATGACGACACAAAAGTTTATCACCTAAAATATCACCTAAATAAAACTCGTAGAACATTTTCTGCAGAGATCCATTTAATAATTTGTTCTTAATTTTACAAGATTTCCAAAATTAGAAAAAATGTCAACATGTTTTTATTTTCAATTTGATTGACAACTAACCACTGAAAATGACATAGTGAAAACCAAGCATAAGACACAAATCAGAGCTAATTTATTTTTTTAAGTAAGCCAACTTTAATATTATAGATGACTAAAGAGAAAACTTACTAAATATGAGTAAAACTTGTTCTTATTTGCACTCATTTTTATATCTAATAAATAAATAAATAAATAAATGAAATAAAAAAATAAATTAATAAATTACAAAAAAAAAATGAAACAAACACTGATGGAAAGCAACATCAAACAATGATGAACAAAGCAAAATAAGTTTTGAAACAGAACAAGAAAATTCGAATAAGTAAAATATATTATTAATATTAGTATATTATAAAATAAAATATAGTCTGTAATACGTGGTGGTAAATTTTTCCCCTTTTAATTTTACTAAAAAATTCTAATAAGAGGTTTTTAAAATTGTTTTGTTTAAAACAAGTTTTCATATTTTTATTTAAAATAAATACTAAATTGAATTTTAATCTCTTCAAGTACAACAAAACTGGCACCTTATTTCACTAACCTTCTTTTAAGGCCGACAATAACATGTAAAGAGGGGGAAAAATGTACCTCCACCCCCACAGTTAAAGGTTAAGTCTAATTTCAAAGTTTCGAGAAATCTGGATCCAAAGTTTTTAATCGCCATACAAATTGTATGTGAAAGAGTTTTCTGTTTTTGTGTTAGAAGCTCCAGGTTGTGTGTTTATATTGCTATGTAAGTAAAATGGTGTGCTGGTTGGTTCGAATTAAGCTATTATTGCTTATCGACATAGATTTCGTGGGGGAAAAGTCATTGGCAACTAAGAAACAGCTATTTATTTAGAACTGTGTATCTAACATTTCGCTAAAAATACTTTTACCCAGCCAATGCAAATAGTTTTAAGCCTTCCTTAATAAAAGTCAATAAAAGTTAATAAATTTTTAAAAAAATGTACATGAAAAATGTAACGGGACCTAACAAAATAGAATTGCATTTAGTTAAGTCAGCAATTTACTACTTAAAATATATACCCCACTCCACTTTTTTCTAAATATTTATTACCATCAATCACAAAAGCCAGGCTGTAGCTGTAACGTATATTTGATTATTTAAATATATGTTAGCTTTATTTATTAATGTAAAAATAAGTGTTATTTCTTCAATACAACTCACCTTTAATCAATATTACTTCGGTGCGTTCCAATGAAATTTCATAAGTCTCTTATTGGTCCTCGTCTTCCTCCTCGTCCCTTTCCGTGAAAGACAGTTTAGTGCAGTTGGTCTTTTTTTTACTTTTACCGCTTGAAGTTGAACTCTTGGTATTCGACGACACCTTTGTATTGGTTTTGACCTTCTTTTTGAAAATAACACGCTGATTTAGATCTGCTGGCGCTTCTGCCTCTTCTGCAATTTAGAAGAGATAAACATTGATCAAACACTATAAAAGCTTATTTAAGGACATGCATTTCACAGGATAAGATACAAATATACCAGTTGAAATGTTTCAAAATATCTAAAAATTATAAGACAAAAAATAATTTTCGTTATTTTCGGTTTTATTTATTTTTCTATCTTTACAGTTTCTTCTTCTATATTCGTAGAAATATATTGAATTCCTCCTCCTAGCTTTCACCGCACCAGTTCCCGCCAGCACAACAAGCTATTTTCTTCTTTTCTTTCCTTCATTTCCTTTTTTCTCATTCTGCTCTATCTACCAACTTTCGTAAAATATGCTATGCTTGTCTGTCTGTCTGTCCGTCCGTCCGATATTTTCTTTCGTTTAAAATTCAGTTGGCTGTCGGCCTCTTTCTCTTGTCAAGCATTCGTCGGACGAAACCATTTTAAAACCTTCATTTCTGTGGCGTTCGCACGCTCCACGGGCTGTCTGGCATCGGCATCTGGCACTCGAGCAATTCTTTTATGCTTAAATTTTATCAGTTTGCTTTTGGTGGAGCCCCAAATGCTGTACCCGTTGTGGTTGGTTCTACGTGTGCAGCGGGTGCTCCGCTGGCTATTTGCAAAATTTTGGAAACGCATTTACAGAAAATGTTTAGGGATGGGGAGGATCGGGGTGAGTGCGGTTCAAGAGATTATCTACGTTCGCATTTGGGCCACGCTAGGGCTCCACTGGCAACTAGAAAGTTTTTAGGTTATGTGCAGCTATTAACTTTTTTCAATATTAATTCTTAACTTTTAAATAATTTAAGTTGGAAAACGAGAAGAATATGCAACAACTACTAATATGTTCATAGAATTTATTACATTCAAGTATTTAATACATACAATATTGTTGTCCCTTCACCAGTCTAAATGAACGTTCGAACCAAGGTTACAATATTTCCTAAAGAATCCTTCTTATCGCAAGGGTAAAAGTTGCTTTTGCATTTGTTTAGAAAAATTACACTTTTTTAAAATTTTTTATATCTATATATGTATTTGCAGTTATTGCGAAAGATATATTTAAGAATGAAAACTGGTGGAAGCCAACGAAAACGAAAAACGACGCAACGCTTGACTCTGACTCAACTGAACTGAACCCAACTGACAGCCAAGTGACAGCTACAACAGCAATACAGACGGACAGACAGACAGACATTCAGCTAAAAAGATGGACGGACATACGGACAGACAAGCATAACAAAAAGATATAGGAAAGTGCAAGAATAACCTTATCATTAATGGTGCGCACTTTAAGTTGTGGTGGCAAGGACCAGGCGACAAGAGATCGTATCTTGGAACTACTAGACCTACCTTTAGCAATGCGTTGCTGCTCCAGTTCAGCTTGTTCCTTGGTTAAATCCCCCGTTTGGAGCACAACTACTTGGGGCTGCTCGTCGTCACGTTCCGGTCGTTCAACGACTTCTTCACCAGAGTCCGAGCCGCCACAGTCGTCGTTCAGTTTCTGCCTCTGCGAGGAGACCGTTTTATAATTAAGTTAAACCCGAATTTTCCTACACAAAGAGCTTACTTTTGTGTCAACAGTGGGACCTTCCTTGAAGCCAATTTCTGCCTTTAATTTGGCCAAAAAACTTGGGTCTTGAGGTTTAATGTATGCAATGTTTCGTTTGGACATACTTTAATAGATGCGACCTTCGCAAATCACAATCTCACTACTGATGATTCCATAAGCTCAATAACACATAAACACAAATTGTTAATTCAAAACAAGAAGGTTATTTTTCATTCAGTAGAACTTGACTCTATGATAAAACTGATTTTTATTAATTTCCGAATTCGGCGGAGATGGCGGTACAATTTTTGGCAAAAAACAAACTTCTGTCAAATTCTATGTTTTTCCATTTCCTTTTGTGACGTTATACATGTGTGTTATAAGAGTTGCCAGCTAATATTATTTCAGGAATGTGCACACGTCGAAGAGTAAAGGCGTTCATACACTTTTTCTAATAAATTCTGTCGACAGATTTCGGCAGCGACATATCGAATTAAAAAAATAAAAGATTTGCTTTTGTCTGATCTATAAATTGGTAGTACTCGCGTACGTAGTATATTACGTAGAAACTCCGATCCACAAAAAGGACGGTATTAATTTACCGTGCTGTTCTAAGTTTCAATTATTTTTTCTTAAAGATCAAAGAACCAAGGCGTGTGCCTAATACAAAGAAGGTTTGGTCTTTGACCTCAAATGAAAGGGATAGGCTTATTTAGATGAACTGATTTGAACCATACGTGAATTATTGATTAGGCGAAAAAACCGTGAAAGACAATTTGAATTGGTTTTAACCGAGGCTAGTGTTATGCCTTAACCTCGGCAAGCATTTTCAGCCCTTAGTTGTTTTTGTCCTTTAACTCCACATTTTCCACAATTAAGCTGTGGATTTTTAGTTTTCCATAATTCTTAACTGTAGAAAAGAACAAAAAATAAGAAAAGAAGCATGCCCGAACCCGGATTCGGACCAGAGACCTCTGGATTGATAGTCTAACGCACTCTCCACTAGACTACAAGGGCCGAAAGAAGGGCCAAACCTTAAATTAAAGCGCTTAATAATACATTTACACCGAAATTAAAACACGTTTTATCGCCATTGTGTTTTATCTCAAAACACGACTGTTTGCACTGAATTTTTCACGTTTTAGTTTTACGTTTTTGTTTTCTTACTATTCCATTTTTGCTTTTATTTATGCTATAGAGCCTGTCTACATTGGCCTCACTCAACCGACTCACTTTGACGTCAACAGAAGAGTTGAGGAAGTGGGTGAATGAAGTGAGGCAAGAGCATGATACAAAGAACTACAGATAAAGTATTGCGCATGTCCGCCATCTTTGCTGTAACGTGCAAGGTGCTCATTGGTTGCAACGTAGTCACAATTTATTCATAGAGTGTAAAGATTTTAAAATGCCTAAATCTTCTTATGAAAACTTGTTTTACTGAAATGAAATAAATATTGTTAAATAAAACACATGTCCAAAATAAAGTAAATATATTTTTTAGTACTGTTTGTGAAAAAATTTTCATATTTTGTAAGGGTGTTTTTTTCCCCTTTTTACCGATTTACACAAAAAGTGGCTACGTTGCGTGATGTGCTTGAGAGAATTTTGACTGTTTGTTCGTTTTCATTTTGCTATCTTCGTCACTTTTTGACATTTTCTATTGAATGTATTCATCAAGTGTCACATTTGACGAGCACCAATGACGACGTGCGCAGTAAATGTTGTTCTTTGCGCCAGAAATACTTTATCTGTAGTTCTTTGTATCATGAGGCAAGAGTTTTAAAAATTTTAAAAATGTTGTGGCTCACTTTGATTTGACATTCGGTGAGTCGGTTGAGTGAGGCCAGTGTAGACCAGCACATAAAAAATGAAGCTTTGACAGCTTGAGGTGCTGCCACCTTTCATTTTTACCACGATATGTTTCGACATTTACAGTGTTTTTCATTAATGGTGTTTTACAATAAAATGCACTGTGAGGTGTTTTAAATTTTGTATGGTAAAATACTCAAAATAAGTCGTGTTTTGGCTCTTAAACGCGATAAATGCATAAAACACGTTTTGAAGGTTTGGTGTAAATGTACTATGAAACTCTAAAAAAAGACAATGTAAAATAGGCATTCGTAAAAGCTATATTTTGTTTTTTCTTCATACTACCTTTATATCCAAAGAATAAAATTGTGTTGAATATACCAGAAAGAGACATTTTTCTATTAACCAAATTATACATTTTTAATGATATCTATTTTTAACATGGTTTTAACTTTTTATAAAGCAGCAGCTGTTTTTATAAATTGTTTATGTTTAAATAAATTGTTGATATAACGCCTTCTTTTGTTTAACTTTATAAATTCTATCAATCCAACAAAATCATGTCTCTTAATTTAAACTAGACTTAGCAACGCTTAACTCCTCTCCAGAACCCACTGAATGAAATAAAGTAACCTTAAGAATTTCAATACTAAATAATTCCCAGAAAAGACAGTCATACCAAAATGTCGGGAAAATTATTTGCCATAAGATGGAATACTGTGATTTCACATATTATTTAATGTTTGGCTTAGCAAATCCTCTTTTAATGATCATTATTGAGTATAATTAAAAGTTTTTAATGTATCATTTAAGCCTTTGAACTCCTCTTCGAACTTTTTGACAGTTCTTCCCAGCAAGACACGTAACTGTTAGATAAAGTTTTTTAGCACGAGCGCTAACATGTTTCGTGTTATTTCCCCTTAAAAAATTCATACAAAACTCATTACATTTATTCTAGCTGTAGGTAAAAGTATAACAAGGCTTGCATCTCTGACTCTCATACGTATGATCTGGCATCTCTGTCTGCTGCCCATGTTTTATCCATAAGAAAATGTATACCTGAACTGCTCACACCAATTACAAATTCAGCTTTACTCAATTCTCCTCCCAAACCGTTGTATCAACACCCTCTAGAGACTAGAGTTTTTTAAAATTCAAAATACAATTTTTTAATTAATTTCTTTTATATTTTTAATGCAAGAACTACCTTCAAATAATGACAGCATAAAAATTACACCTTTAAAAACAAGAACACACACGATTCCAATAAAAATTCATATTTTTTCATGAGCATGTTGAAGCAATAGCACCAGCGGCAGCAGCATTTTAGTTGGTTTCTCGGTTTTCTTGATATTCTTGGTTTTCTTGATACTCTTTTTTTCAGACAACCGAAAATTCTTTTAGAAATCTTTTTGATTTTCTGAAAAGAAAATCTGTTGGCTTTTTTAATTAATAATATAATTTTAAACTTCCTTTCGATTGCAAAGCTTACTTTTTGTTTTGTTTATTATTTTGATCGTTCACTATATATTTGGCCGTAAAAGAGCCAAGAAATATGCAACTTACCTTGTTTATCAAAACATCATATCCAGGTCTTGGATTTTGATGACCTAAAAAACTGCATAAAATTTCTTAAAGAACCACAAACAATTGCACAAAAAATTTAGCCTTAAAAATAAAACATTACTAAGTTTCATTTATCTATATACCCTTTCGTCAGTTACACCACGCACAGAGCTTTTTTTCATCGAAGTCTATAAATAAAGCTACTCCTTTGTCCTTCCTAGTGTTAAAGGAATATGTCTAAAAATTTGCATTTTGTCATTTTTTAGTACGAAAAAAAACAAAAATTTTTTTAAAAAGTACACTTAAATAATCTAAAAAACCGAAAAATGTCCTAAAAATTAAAAACGTCCAAAAATGACAATTAAAACTTAAGTAACTTGAAGTTGCTTGAAAGCGTTATTTTAGAAATTTTCGAAGCTCGATTGAGAAGAATTACATGCAAAATGTTACTCTCTATTCTATTACAATAACTTCAAGTTAGTTCGGGAACAGACCTATTGTCGTTGACAAAATTCGAAAAAAGTGAAATTATCTGCAAGTTGCAACCCTGCAAGAAGACTATCGGTTATTTAACTAAGCAAAAACGGTTTTTCTAAACTGAAATATCGGTTACCTCTTTATATGAAGTTTCGGTTATGCTAGGAAGAGCCTCGGGAATAAATTAACCGAAACTCGTGTATACGTGCGATTTGGCATCCCCTTTTCACACGTAGCAATTTCCAAAATTATCGAAATATATCCGTCTCGCTCTCTCTCTAGTTAAGGTTAACATAAATACAGGTTATAGGTAATCAAATCTCACCAGATAAATCTAACCGAAAACTCAATTATATGTAACCGTTAGATATAACGTAAAAACTAGTTTTATCTAACGTACTTCTTAAAAAATAAAAATGCATGCAATTCGATGGTGGCTTGAAACAAATGTTTTAAATTTATTAGAACATATTTAATTTTTGTTGTTGTTATTGTGTTTGCTGCTGCTGCTAGCCACTTCTGTGCCAACGACTTTGGGAGTGGAATTAGATGTGGCGAGTGTTGAAAAGCTCACTGCATTCTTGATATTGGCAAGCGTGCTTATTGGCTCATCCTTCTTTGATGGGCAGCAGCGTTCCAACAGTAAGCAATTTAAAGATATTTAAATTTTTTTATTGCAGAGCTTGGTTTTTGTTGTTAGCGAAACCTGGAATGTTTAAATACAATGGCGGTAAATAATGGTAAATAAATATGCAAAAATTGGACATGATTTTTAATCTCTTCTCTTTCACAATTTTTGACAGTATGAGTATGAGAATGTGGTTGTAAACAGAAGAATGTATGTGATTGTGTTAGAGTTTTGGTTATTTATTTCTTGTAGGGAAGTGACTACAAGTGCAAGTGCAATTTGGTAAACAAGATGTCGTCGAATGCGAAGATTATCGCTGCAAATGCAATTTATTTAATAATTACTTTTATATAATTATAAAATATTATAAATTTATTAATTATATAGCTATGTGTATTTAATTTGCTTTAATATTTGCGTCGTGTTTAGCTTCACTTCCATTTTTGTTTGCAATCATTAAAAAGTTTTTAGTGTTGCTTATTGTTGCTTATACTCAGCAGAAACTTCATATAAAAAAAATTGGCAAGACATGTTGAACGTGATCAGTGAATTCACCTTAGTTGTGAGCTGATTATATAAATAGGCTCCTTCATATTGACCAAATCGCTCATCAAATGATTTGACAAACGATTTAACAAACAAAAATATATCGTCGCTGCGCCTACAAAAATGTTATGTGTTTTTCAGGAATTTTTCAGGAGACCTAAAAAAAAGATTTTTTCAGAGCATTTCTACTACTCCGAGGACTGTTTTGATCAGTTCTAAACCAAAAGAGATCTAAAAAACGGTAAATGCAGAAATATGGGCGAAAGATAGTGTTAATAAAATATGAAATAAAAAAAAAATTACAAAAATCACAAAACTATTTTTGTAGGCACAGCAAGATTTATGGATTTGATGGCAATTTGATGTGCAACTCAAAATATCGTAAAAAAGCGATATGGAACGGTTCAAATATTTAAAAAAAAAACGGGTCGCAGTTCGTGCAATTAAAATAACTTTTTTTTTACGATACTTTGAGTTTAGTCGTTATTCCTTGTGACCACAGAATTATTGAATACGACAGTCACATAGCGGGGTGCACATAGTTTCAACAATAACAAATGCTGTAAATAAAATTTGCTAAATTTGTAAATAGAGGGTTAAAACAATAATCAACATGTCAAAATAGAAAGTAAAAAATGTTAAAACAAAAATACCATTTGAAGTGCTTGAACAAGTGAACAGTTTCGTGATTTGACTTGGAAATGATTATGCCCGTTCATACTGATCAAATTGCCCATAAAATGATTTGACCAACAGAAATATATATGGATTTGATATTGATTTGACGAACCTGAACACTCATCAAATCGTTTGTCAAATCTTTTGATGAAAATCAAAATTTTTTTATTTTTCTTCTGATTTAACGAACGATTTGACCTATGTGAACACTCGTCACGTTGTGTTGAACGATTTTGTCAGTTCAAAAAAGTTTTCAATCTGAGCACATCGCGGCAAATGAAAGAGCTGAAGAAAATAATAAGAAAAAAATAATAAATGACTGTGGCAAATAATTTATAAAATAATATCTTCTTTTTCCATTACGATATTAATAACAAGTGCTACTAAAAATTTTACGTCATCGCGTTGTGCTTACTTCGGTGTTAACGACAAAATGAAATTTTCACGACAAAATTTGGTTAGCAAGAACGCTATTGTGGTCAAACAATTTGACAAACGATCTGATGAGTGATTTGAAGTGTGAACAGCGCTCATATATCTCCGAGAACTGCCGTGTGCAAAGCGGGACTAATAATCAGTTTACGATATCTATCGTGAATAAGATTCATTGAGAATGTCACTTTAAGCAGAAGAAGAAAAACGCAAATGCAAAAACTTCTGTTATCTTTATAAATTATATTTAAAAAATGGCACCTTTCATAAAAATCTATTTAAGTTATCAGCAACAACTCTAATTAAGTTAGTGTGAAAAAATGTGTTCATCTTAATAACAATTTTACGTCGAAGTAGCCATGAAATGGATCAAATCCATAGTTAAAATATGACAGGATCTGAGGAAGTACTCTCCCAAACCATGGTATAAGGATAATTATACCAGGTCCCAAACTTGAAATAATGTTAATTAAGGTAAGTTTTTTATCTTTTCTTTCAATCAAGATTTAGTGTAAGCTCGATTACCGACTAAAAAACTTAATCACTAGAAACCACTTAGAAATTCTTTTTTAACGGAAGTTCGAAGTTTGGTAAGTTTTGAAATAAAAACCGCTAAACACAAATTTAGAAAAAAAACATGCGCCTAATTTTCTTTCCTTATATCTGTGCGCCTGGTGGTGATTCAAGTTTCGTTAATGATGATGTTTTTTGTTTGTTATATTTTGAAATATGTCCTCGTTAATTGCCACTTCCGATTTATGTGGTAAAGCTTTTTACTTCAACATCCTTGAGACCTGCGCTGCAAGTGAAAAGCTTTGGCATCTTGCAAATAAATCTATTATTTTCAATCAGTTGACCAGGAGTTGTAGATGCACACAGAAATTTTTTTGTACCAGTTGAAAGTAAAGCCAAAAAGAATCTGAAATATTTTTAAAATCAATAAGAAAAACAAATCAAGTGATTTTAAATCGAAAACCAAATTTAAAAGAAATAACATAGATGTTAGTGGATTGAAAGTAAAGAAATCTACATGTAGCATCATATGGCAGCATCCAAAAACCTTTCGACCGTGATTTTGTTTTGTGTCAATATAGAATGGGCATCTTTAATTACATCAAGAAATGAATATAGATTCATATTTTAAGAAAATTTAATACACATAAAATTTACTTTTAAAAAGGAACATATTCTGAGTCGTCATATAAATTTGCTACCGAAATTCCTCCACTAAGTGAAAACATTCAGTATCTCTAATTCGCAACATGTTGCGCATGTCTTCTCATTTTCAGAGCAAAAGTATTTTGAGCTTTTAATGGGTTGATTCGCATGCATATCTCGCCTGTTCCAGTTCAAAGCTGTTGCAGATGAGTACTTTAAAATCAATTTTAATATATTACACAGCAGAAAAGGACGTCGAGCAAATTTTTATAAAGTGCTTTAAGAAGAGGTTTGGTGGAAAATTGCTTTCGTTTTGGTCTGCAGCTTACTGCTGCTTACTCAAAGGCTTCAGATTTAAAAATTTTCGTTTCCTTTTCAGTTGGGAACCTTATGGCTGCAACTGCTTATGGCTGCGGAAGTCCGCGACAGCAAAACGTCAGTAATCTAAGCTCTGTTAGTGTCTGCATGCCCAGCAGTACTTATCACCAGCACCATCAACAGCATCAGCATCATCAAAACTCATCGCACATGTACCCCAGCCTGCCAAAGTATTCGAGGTCCTCATCGCAACCATCTGCCACACCCAATCATCACCACGTTTACGGAAGTAATAACGGCAGTTCTGCACATCAGTACAAAAAACCGTCTGCGCTGCCTTCGTGTGTCTCCTATCTGACCATGTCAGCAGCAGTGCAGCAACCAAATCAGTACGGTGGCAGTCAGCGACCTTCTTCGGCAACTGCGGCAGCTGCTGACACCTGTCGAAGCTACATGCCGCATCCCAGTGGAAATTCAATGATTTATCGAAGTGGACGACACAGCAGTCGTAAGTCAGCTGTAGAGCTTTTGGCTGAGAGCAAACCCTTTTATGTCAAGTCTGAAGCGGTTATGGACCGTCTGAAGCAGTCAAGTTATCGCACAAATGCAAGTGGCACCATTGGGTGTGGCAGCAAACGTGGTCGCAATAGTCTGGACAGTGCCACAAGTGATCGGTTCAATATATCCTACGGCAGTTCCTGTCTGCAGGCAGATATGGAACGAAGTTTTATGGCATCTTCTCCGTTGCATCATGGCAGCAGTGGAAGAAGAGTTCAGCATATACATCACCATCACCATCATGGTAATGACGGCAGACGCAGTGTAGCATCATCCAATAATTTACTTCAGAGCAAGCTACGAAAACTGCTCAGTACAGAAGGCAGTAAGGAAATGTGCTCTCCGCGACTCAAGGAGCGCTATAGGGAAGAATTTTCGACTCAGTTTGATTTTTCCAATCAAATTTCTCAAATTTCCATTGGTCCTTATACCCAAGAGGTATCGCTTTTTGTTTCCTCCAATATTATAGCGTAGTAGCTCAACTATTTTCCTTTTCCTTACAGCACAACAACTCTGCAATGATGATACCTCAATCTTTCTTATCACCGCAGTCAATGCCATTGCAACCGGACTCATTTAATGATATATACAACTATGGAATGGAAAAAAGTAGCACGGAGGGTCCACTAATACTCACCGATGACTATCGTGCTATAAGTCCACCAGCTGAATACGCAGCCGACACTCACCAAAGCAACAACGAACAGCGCTCAAGGTGGCTTTAACATTTAGTTTTTTTCGTCAAGTTTGTCTTTGTTTGTTTTAATAATGATTGTAATTTTTCTAAAGGTTCAACTATCAACGTTCCTACTCGCACTCCCATGAGATGGCTGTGGAAGATCCAAAAAATGGTGCTGACGCAGCCTTCAACATTAACAGCCACAAGTCGCTGCCGGACTTACACTCGCAAATCAGTCGCCATTCGCCGCATAGCGAAATCTTGAGTTGCTGCAGTCGTGGAAATCGTTCCATTAAGTCTACTGGAGAATCTTCTCTTAATCGCGATTCCGGTGGATCCTCTGGACATTATACACATCGCAGTGAGCCATGCTACAAGCAACGAGAGTGTGAACGTGAAGGCTACGATAGCAAGATGATGTGCACATCCGCTTGTAGTGACTATCGGCGTGACAGTGGATCCTCTACACAACACAGTGCTAACTCATACTGCGGATATCCGCTGTCCTACCGCAACATTGACTGCGCCGAGTGTCGTGCCAAAAACAACGTATCCCACATGGAATCATCTGACTATCTGCTGAACTTTACGACACCTGAGGTGCCTGAGGCTTTCCAAGACGACTACTCACCTCCTTCCCCCTCCATTTCAAAGTACGCACACATGGAGCAGCAACGCTTCCCGAATGCTTCTTCGCATCAACAGCAATTACATGCCTCACAAACATATCAACAACAGAGAGCGGTCAAGCATAGCCAAAATGCCATGTTGCAGAGCCCTGGGTCAGCACCCTCATTGGAGGATCTTAGCCCCCCGCCAATACAGTTTAAACGGCAGAAATGCATTCGCTTTAAAAATCGCCCACGCGTTTCTATTCCAAATGCATCAAATCCTAACGAGGTGGCAGGTGCTGAAGTTTACCATCGTAGCTCCGAGAGGCCAACATTTTTCTTTCCCAAGAGTGTTGCGCCAGATACGCTATACAAACGAGAGCAAAACAGTCGCAGAAATAGTCATCAGTCAATTGAACTTAGCACTTCGCGAGAATCTGAGGGGGTATCGGATTTAGAAAAATTCTTTGATCGCCTAGGACTCAACGATGACAAGTTCCATGAGATCTACAGTCCGCCTAAAAGGCGGCACAGTGCAGAAACGGACTCAGATGAATCCAGTACAGTTTTCTTCTCTGATGTGAGCACTGTTGATTCCATGCGACTTCCTGACAGCACTGAAACACAGCCGCAAGCAGCTCAAACCTATCGACCATCGGAGCCACCCTCAATAGTAGAGCGTAATGCTCGAATCATTAAGTGGCTCTGCAATTGCAAGAAGCTGCAGTATTCATAATGAAAGGACATGAAGTTAAATTTTATATAATTGAGTGCAAGTCCTTAGCAACCTGAAAGTACCCAGCAAAACATATTTTGTAATGTCTTTGTTTCACGTAATGCAGACTGTAATGCCTCATAATAATATTTTGTTACATTTTCTTTATTCTTCGTAAGAATCTAGCAATTTCAATAGTAAGGAGAAGTATCAACAAGAGAGAAGATATTGGTTGTCGGAAGTTATCAGTACCCATTATTTAATCAGCCCAACCATGAAACATTTTCTCCATGAAGCAAATTTGTTTATCAACCGCCAATATTCATTAGTGTAAAACATAAAAATGAGGTGTCTTTATCTGCTATCTTAAAACCGGAAACTCCCTTTTACAACTCCCGGGTGAAAATGTTTTATGATTAGGCTGAATGTCTTCCGCATAACATGATGGTCATCCGCCTTCGGTGTGCATTTATATTAATTAGTCTTACTGTGATACAAGAAATTGCAACTGGCCTACAGTTCTGTAAGCCTAGATTATTTTAGATTATTTTCTGCATTACATGTAAGCGAATGTTTTGCTGGGTATAAACGAGCAATAAAGGCGAAATCACTGACCACCTTCAGCAAGTTTTGGAAATTTTTTTATATGAAGTTTTCGAACTTTGTCTCTCTCTCCACACTCAACAAAAGAATAACTAGAACTTGCTGCACGCTCTTTGACTTGATAAAAATAATTGAAATTTTTGCAGAAAAATTGCTGAAGGTTTTCATTGAATCCCGCTTAAATGTCTTATATGCCAGGCTAGTTTTTTTCCCCAATCTAGAGGATTCAATTAATACAAATAGAACTAAATACGGATATCTACAGAGTAAATAAACACAATAATTGCAAATTGAGAAACTCTTTCAAGAAAACAGAATGCTGCATGGAATTTAAAAATGGTACTGAAATAATGGAACTGCAACTGATCATGGAATTGTATACGAATGTAAACAAGTGGCTTGTCCACGCCTGCCAAATAATTCAAAACAATTTTGAAACTGTTGTCTAGTCGAAAACTTTGTCTCCGTAGTAAATTGTACATTGCACCACGTCGTGATTTCAGATAAAGTATATTGCTTCGTTGGATTCTGATATGGCAATTCTTGACAGAAAATAATTTTTAAGGCTGTGCAACGTTCATTTGTGTGTGGCAATTTTTCGTAACTTTAAGAATGGACACAATTTTTCTTGCATAAGATTATGAAAAAAAAAGTAATACTGTTTGTTAATTTTATTTAACGTAATTAAAATTCTTTCGATATATGATTCTAAAGTGGTCTTGATTTGCTCAAAAAACAAATAAATTATAAATTAAGACCGATATATTTTCTAAGAGTAAAACAGAAAAACAAAAATTTCGTAGTGTATTTGTGGTACTTAAATACTTGCTTATTACTAGTTCTCGTATTTATAATAATACCATTCATATGTTTATAATCCGCAATTGAATGGCAGGTTATCGAACCTTAACATAAAACCAAATTGAACAAAATGGCTTTCTATGTCCACTTAGATGTTCTAAACTTATTTTACAAACAATTATATATTAATTCAACAAAATAAAGGAATTTAAAACAATAACTTTTCGTAAAACAAATACAAAAGAGTTCTGTCTTTGATGTCCAGACCAAAGGTTCTTTTTTTTTAATTTGTGTGGAAACTGCGATCTTTTTTAAATCTATTATTGCTAAAACGTCAATGCTATAGATTTTTTGTTCAGCCTGCACAGCTGCAATTTTGAATGAAAATTTATTGTACAGTTTTATTTTTTGTATAAATGCTTAAAAATAAGGTTAATTGTTAAGTGTCGCTTCATTTTCGTTTTTAGTTAATACATTTCACGTAACTTGAAAAAAAAACATCCTTCTTTTCTTTATTTCTACAAAATGAATGCATATGGTCACAGCGTTCTTAAAACTGTTTTATCTTTCTTTATATTTCAAGAGTTTGCTTTATTTTAATAAAACAATTACCTTGATTGCTAATGAATAAAACACCGTACACGGATACAACTTTAACGGATCTTTAAAGTATAAAAAGAAAAATATGCCGTGAATTATTCTAGTTTGCATTTAACTCTGAAGTACTCGAAATGTATAAAATTAAATATGGTTTTGTTGTCTTTGTTTGTATATGGGTAGGATCAATAAGTTTCTGAATTACATATACAAAAAGTATTTCTTAATATTTGTTTTTTTTACTCGCCGAAGACGATAGCTTTAGTACATGTGGTATGAGAGAATTTTATAAAATAGTTATACTTGTATTAAAATAATTCTTAATAATACGTTGTATAAAGCGAATGGTGCAATCTGTAACGCCTGAAAAGAATTGGGGAATACCCTCTACTCGACGGACCTGTCCACGGCCCACACCCGAAATACTAAACGTAAGTTAGAGAACAATGCAGTTGCTATTACATACATATATGTATAATAACATATTCATACGAATAGTGCTTGAGAGAATGGGCGTGTCTGTACGTTATTAACATTGATTTGCGGTAAGTCTTGGCTGAATATAATCTCTATATTTTTTTCTCAAAAGTTTGTAGTTAAAAAACTAACATTTTTATACTTAGCTGCTTGCTGAATCTAAATGGTCCCCGTTTGACTGAAGGAGTACTAGGCGGTCTTTTAGGACCATAATTACAACATGCTGTTGGAATTAACCGCATCTATAGCACATTTTGGAAGATATTTAAGACAATCCTCGAACTCATTCCTTCAAAGCTTTTTATAATATTTAGGCAGTGTACGTAGCTATAACTAATGTGTCCAAGATTTTCAGAGCAAAAAAAGTACACAACCTGACTTCAAAATTTAAAAATCAAATGAAAAGCAGTACAAAATGAAGTACAATCTAAAAAAAAAAATCAAATAGTTGATGGAAAAAATAAATTACAGAAATTTATTGATAAAAAATTTTTAATTATATTAAACGCAATCACATAAATATTAACCTTTTTTAAAACAAAAGTTATAAATATTACAATAAACTGATTTTCAAAAATATAACTTCCAACCGTTGAATTAAATAAAAGCTATGTTTATAAAACGCAGACAAGTTTGTATATAAAAATATTAAAAAAAAATTGTATTGAGAAAAAGGTGACTTAGACCTTTTTAAGTAATAGACAACATATGTAAACAGTAAATTAATATTTTTAAAATTTTTAATTGCGAAAACTTATTCAGTGTCGTCGCTTTCTGATTTCCCATTTTCTACAATTCGAGCAATTCTAAGTTGTACTTAATGGTTGCAGTACAGTAAAGCCAATAAAGTTTTGACTTGCAATTGCGATTTTTCAACTGTCCATGCTTTATTTATAGCTAATACTCGTATCTGTACTGTTTGTCGCAGTACTGTACTGTTTTTTAGACTCAAAAACTGAGTACCGCTTTTTTTCCGAAAACAGTTTTTTATTTTGAAAATATGCAAAGCTTCAGATATAGCAATGGCAACCCGTTACGAGTATGAAACCATGTTCAAGGCGAAATGGCAACCAAGGTTCAGAATTTGAATGGCTACAATCAGAGGCGAGAGTGCCCTCGAAGAAAAGTCTGCGTGAGAAGTCAGTTATTTAAAAACACACTGTACTGGTCAGTCTGCGTGACAAAACCAGTTTTGTTTTGTGTACATGAACTGGTCCGATTGTGTTGGTTTAGGCAACCCCTAAATACCCAGTAGTTCCAGTCTTGAAGAAATATCAAATGAATCATGTACGATTTTTCTTGATCCTTGACGAAACATGCCATACTTTTCATTGACGAAAATTTCATATAAATGTTCCAAATTCGTGCAAGACGCAAAGCAGAAACGTCGGGATTTATCATGCACGAACCCAATATCGAAATATTGAGGAAGTTTCTTTAACGAAAAGTAGACAGAAATATAAAGAAAATTCGTCAAGGAATTGAAATTGAAACGTGCTTCTGGACCGAATTCAACGTCTTGCGATATATTTGATAGGGGTTAAAAATATTTCATTCTCTCTCAACTCGATTGAAAATCGACGTAATGTTGGTTTAGTAATTGCCTGACGCCACCACACCGTATGTTTTCCAGATCCACTCGGGCAGCTGTCCAAGACACTCCTTTACCATTGCCTTGATGCCACACAGATCCTCACGTTGTAGTGATAATTCCTTCTTTAGTCGTACGGAAAAGCTGTGAAATAGTCTCCCGCGAGCGTGTTTCCCGTCAGTTTTGAGCTGTGCAAATTTAAAACAAATCTTCACCGAAACTACTCTATCTTTTCAATCTCTAACTAACTATCACCCATCTTCCAAATCAACACAATGCTCATACATTTATAAGAAACATAACCTGAGCTTTCACTCTACAAAACAGAAAAAAATTATACCAAATTGTCAAAATCAAACGAATTCGACAACAATGGCAATGACACCTAAACAGTGGTGTCAATCAATATTTAGATACTATCGAAAACCATCGGTAGTCAGTCCAAAACTATCGATAGTCACGATAGTGTGAAATTATCGATAGTATCGATAGTGTCATCGATAGTTTGCGAACTCTACAGCTTAGCCCCTGAACGATTCGGCGAATTACAACAATCATGAATATCTTGAAGTTGTTGTAATAGAGTGGAAAAAGTTAGGCGCTGACAACCGCTACTTTGCATTATATTTTGTATGAATTTTTTAAGTCCAGCAGCTCATGCTGAAACTTCCTTTAAAAAATCATCACGAAAAGTTCGTCAATGATGCCGCGAGCTACTGGGTAAAATATGACGACTTCGCTTATGTGTGCGTGTCAGTGCATCGTCACTACAGTTTTCCGGTGCGTAAAATATCACGCATCTCACGTTGCTTGCCTCACCTTGAAAACCGGACGCAGACTGAGCACTATAGTGTATTTTGGGCCAATGACATTTCGTATTTTTAAGATAGCAATAAGTTTGATTCGATGCTAAGTTGAGTTAATTTCATATACAATTTTAAATTGAGAAATGAAGTCATTTACCAGAAAAAATAAATACAAACTTTCAAATTTCGATGAAATGCATTTCCTTAAAGTTACTACATGCCTCAAGTTATATTGTAGTGTTGGTCCTTATAAACGTTCAATAGGCCCTGCCTAATTTTGGTTGCCGGCGCTTAAAAACGCCACTGGCAGAAAAATGAAAGAAAGCCGGCACTTAAGAGCGCCAGAGGCTTTTTAATTAAAAAGTCAGCTAATTAAATTCAGCTTTGAATCTCGTTAAAGACTGTTTGTTTTGGGAAGCAGTTCCCTCTTTTATATCTTCCTTAAATCTATGGACATATTAGAATTATAATTAGTCTAAGTAGATGCATGTAATAATTTAATTAGAGTAAGTAGTGAAGCATTCTTTTTAGTACTTAACTAACATTAGTTTTAATTTGTATTAGTTGCTTTAAGGGAGGGTTCTCCTGGTTTTTTTTGGATTTGGCCGAAAAACAAGCAAAATTTGAGAATGGTTTGTGGGAAAATGAAAAGACATACGAACTTATGCTTTTGAACTTTGATTCGTGGTTTATTGACGAGTAAAAAAAAAAAAAGATATTTGAAAAATTCAAAATGGCGGCTTGAAAATGGCGGATCTCGTCGACCTCTGCGCGCAAAACATCGACCTCCCGCGGACAGTGTGGGGCCTCAGGTAGTGAACTGAAATGAGAAATGTATAAAATTTATTAAAATTGATAACATTTCATATGCCTGGAACCTAACTTCAATTAAGTTTGGTAAAAAAAAACCAATTTTATGGACTTTAAAAAAAAAAATTGAAATTTTTTGCTTTTTTTTTTACTTAGATCTCGTTTAAAAATTATAAATAAACAATTTTTTATGCCACTGTTAGGTTCCAGGCATACAAAGAAGTATATACTTTCAAACATTCTTTGAATGAAGGAAATCGGATCAATAGAACAAGCCCTGTGCTGTCCGTTTGATTAGAAAACATGGTTCCGAGAAAAACGCGTTTAAAGTTTTTAGAAAGATGGTACGCGCGCGTGACATGGGTACGTTTGACACGCTCTAGCTCGAGAAATACGCGTCGTATTGAAATATCCCTTGGCACAAACATTCTACATATATGTAACTTTCATTTTATGTAAGAAAAAAAAATGGATTTTTTAAAAAAAATCCAGGAGAACCTTCCCTTAAATTAGAATTGAGTGGTTTGTTGTAACGTTAATTTTTCAGTGTTGGTAAACGTTAAATTAAGTGTCGTTAATTAACTAGCGTAAGTAGTATAGGAATATTTTTGTAACATTAATTTCTAATTACAATTGTTGTTTTAGCTTTAATGTGTAGCTTTTAATAACGTTAATTTTTAGTGTTGATAAACGTTGATAGTTTGAATTTTAGTTATATTTTATATATATTCACTACACCCCTAACCTTAAGAAAAAAAAAAATTTATTTTTGTGTATATAAAATAAATTTTTTTTTATATATATATAGTAAATAAAATTCTTGTTAATATAACTAAATTTTTATATAGAATTAAGTAAATACAAATTTTGTTTACTAAAATTAAATTAATAGATTAATAAATTGTATTGATAAAGAATATATTAAAATATAAAGAAAAAATATATACAAATTAAAATTTATATAATACAAAATTCAAGCATTTTTTTTTTATATCCATTTCTTAAGCATATTATTATGATATTCTTTACTTTTTCCATTTATGTCTATTATTGAATTTACTCCATTTCTTTTTAAAATTCGATAAGGACCATGATATGGTGCTTGATATTTTCTTCTATTCATTGTTTTAACTATTACTAAATCTCCTACGTTTAGATTTAACTCTTTAATTATAGTATTGTTTTCAACTCTTCTCGCTTTTACTGTGTTTATTAAATTTCTTGCTTTTTCACATGAAAACTTTAACCGTTGTTTTAATTCTTGTACGTAATCTTCAGTGTTGTAAAATTTTGTTTCTTTTAAAATTTCATCGTTTGGCAAGCAGGGCAACTTTCCAAAAATAAGCTCATAAGGCGAATACTTTACGTCAACATGAGGTGTTGTATTATAGGCAAAAGTAAAGTAAGGTATCCAGTGATCCCATTCATCATTTTTACAAAAGTTTAACAAAAATTCATTGAGAACTCTATGGTTCCTTTCTATTGAACCCAAAGTTTCGTGGTGATAAGGAGTACTGAAAATTTGCCGTATGTCTAAAAATTTACAAATTTCTGACATAAATTGGTTTGTAAATTCTGTACCCTTGTCAGATTTTAAAGTCTTAAAATGTCCGTAAATAAGTATAAAGTTATCTACTAGTGTTCGAGCTACCGTTTCGGCGTCTTTAGTTTCCATAGGGCATGCTACTATGTATTTAGTTAGATCGCATTGAATTGTTAATATGTAACGATAGTCATTCGATAGACGTAGTGGTCCTACCGTATCTATGGATACTACTTCGAAACTACTCTCTGGTGTGTCAGTGATTGTAAGTTTTTCCTTTGTATGTTTAGTTTGTTTGTTAATTTTACATTGTTCGCAATTTAGTATGTGTTGTTTTGTCATTTTACTCATGTTTTTCCAGTTGTATCGTTGTTTGAGTTTCAAAACTGTTTTTCTTATCCCTAAGTGTCCTCCGTGTGTCGAGTTGTGGTATTCATAGATAAGTTTATTTTGTGTTTCTCTGTCTAAAATTTTTTTTGGTTCATTATATAATATAATTTTTACATTTTCTTTATTTCTTTTTAATTTGTTATAAGTATTTTTGAATTTATCCATGGCCATGGTTTTGAATATGTTATCATTTTTATTTAATGCTAGCGCTTGTATATTTAAGTTATACATTCTTGATGACAGTTTTTCCAGGGTCAGCTGTGTGAACAATGGGTTATCACTGCATCTTGTAATCACTTCTTTATCATAAACTTCAATTTTGGTACCTTTATAATTTTTGTGTGTAATAAATTTAAGTTTCTTCATATTGGTTATGTCGGATAGGTATGTACATTCCCAAACGAAAAGTTGATCAGGCTTATCGTTGGAAGTATCATCTTTTGTTTTGTTGTTGTTATTGTTTTGTTCATTTAAGTTCTTTTTCATATTTCTTGTAATTGCTAGAATTTCATTTTCATTCCCTGTTGGAATCATAGCTTGTAAAGTTTGACTATTAACAGTAATCCTTGATAACGCGTCTGCATTTGTATTCATCTTGCCTTTCTTGTAGATGATTTCAAAGTCGTAGTCGCAAAGGTCAAGTCTGATGCGTGTCATTTTCGACGATGGGTTTTTGTGGGAAAACAGTGATATTAAAGGTCGGTGGTCAGTTAGTGCCAAAAATTTTCGTCCGTATAGATAGGGTCTAAAAAAATTTATAGCCCAATGTATAGCCAGTAGTTCTTTTTCTATAATGGGTTTGTTTAAGTCATGTTTGTTTAACGATTTACTTGCGTATGCGATTGGTAAGTCTGAACCTATTTCTCCTTGCGAAAGGACTGCACCAAGAGCATAGTTTGATGCGTCAGTTGTTAATATAAAAGGTTTGTTGAAATCTGGAAATTTAAGTATCGGCGGATTTAATAATTTAGTTTTTAATTCTTGAAAGGATGTTTCGCAGTTTTCATCCCAAACAAATTTTGTATTTTTCTTTAAAAGATTATTTAAACTTTTTGCTATGTCAGCAAAGTTTGGTATAAATCTGCGATAATAATTGCAGAAGGCTACAAATCTCCTAACTTCATCTGCGTTAGAAGGTACTGGGTATTTTTTGATGACATCATTCTTTGCGGGGTCCGTTTTAATCCCATTGGCAGTTATTAAATGGCCAAGATATATTACCTCTGGTTTCAGAAAGCAACATTTGTCCGCGTTTAGTTTCAAATTATATTTTTGCAGTCTTTGAAATACCTTGGATAAATTTTCGTTGTGGTTTTTCAAACTACATCCAAATACTATAACGTCGTCCACGTATAGGAATGCTTCTGCATCCAGTCCACTCAGTGCTATTGTTAGCATTCGTTGAAAGCTGTTAGAAGATATTTTTAACCCAAAAGGTAGTCTTTTGAATTGAAAATGTCCAGTTCCTGTCGAGAAGGCTGTTAGTGGGCGAGAGTCCTCATGTAAGTTGATTTGGTGAAAAGAGCTAGTCATGTCAAGCGTTGAAAAGTATTTGGCTCTTCCCAGCTTATCAAGCACATCTTCGATTTTTGTTAGTGGAAATTTATCGTTAATTATTTTTTCATTTAGTTTTCTATAGTCTACCACCATTCGCCATTTCTTTTCATCATTTGTTGATTTTTTTGGAACAACAAGCAGTGGCGAGTTGTATGGACTAACAGAATGTTCAATAATATTATCTTCTAAGAGTTGGTCTACCTGTTCATTTATTTCTATCATTTGGGTCTGTGGCAGTCTGTAGTTTTTTTATGTAAACTGGTGTTGAGTCTGTCGCTTGAATATGTTGTGTATAAAAGTTATTTGCACTGAGTTTTTCTCCTTTGAGATGAAAAATGTCTTGAAAGTTTGTAATTATGTCAACGAGTGATTGTTTAGCTTGTGGGTCGTTGTGTCCGATGTCCAATATTTCTAATAATTAATGTAATCTACTTGGATCATTTTTAATTTGTTTTCTATTTATATTTACTTACTTACTTACTTAGTTGGCGCTACAACCGTATGTCGGTCTTGGCCTCATCTAAGAATTTGCGCCAGCCATTTCTGTCTTTCGCTTGCTGGCGCCAGTTGGAAATTCCAAGCTTCGTCAGGTTGTCCTCTACTTGGTCTTTCCAACGAAGATGCGGTCGTCCTCTTCTGCGTTGACCGCCGCTGGGTACCGAATGGAATGTTTTCTTCACTGGAGCATCGTCTTTCATGCGCTGAACATGACCAAGCCAGCGAAGCCGCTCGATTTTAATGCGCTTGACTATGTCGATGTCAGCGTACAGCTCATACAGTTCATCATTCCACCGTATTCGGTACTCGCCATTGACGCAGATTGGTCCGTAGATCTTACGAAGAATCTTTCTCTCGAATGCTCCTAAAGTCTTTTCATCTAAACTGCGCAGCGTCCAGGTTTGTGATGCGTAAAGTAGGACGGGCATGATGAGCGATTTATAGAGCGTGATTTTCGTTCGTCGAGAGAGGGCTCTGCTTCTTAATTGCCTACTGAGCCCAAAGTAACACCTGTTGGCAAGAGTTATTCTTCGTTTGATCTCAATGCTGATGTCGTTGGTTGAATTAATGCTGGATCCCAGATAGACGAAGTTCTTCACAACCTCGAAGGAGGTATTGTCAACGGTAACGTGGGTTCCAAGACGCTGGGACTGTTTATTTGTTGACACTAAGTATTTCGTCTTATCTGCATTCACTGTCAGACCCATTCGACTTGACTCTCTTTCTAATCTGGAAAATGCTGCACTGACTTCGCGCGTATTATGGCCAATGATATCGATGTCATCAGCATACGCAAGCAGCATAACACTCTTGTAGAATATTGTGCCACTACGTCTCAGATCAGCAGCTCGGATGATCTTTTCCATCATTAGGTTGAAAAAGTCGCACGATAAGTAATCACCTTGTCTGAAACCTCGTTTGGTAATAAATGGTGGGGAGAGGTCCTTCCCGATTTTAACTGCGCTGCTGGTGTTGCTCAGTGTCATCCTGCAAAGTCGTATTAGTTTTGCAGGAATACCAAATTCAGACATGGTGGAGTACAGGTGCTTCCTTATTGGGCTGTCGAAGGCGGCTTTGTAGTCGACAAAAAGATGGTGGGTGTCGACTTGTTTTTCTTGAGTCTTCTCCAAGATTTGTCGTAGCGTGAAAATCTGGTCGATGGTGGACTTTCCAGGTCTGAAGCCACACTGATAAGGTCCGATCAGTTCGTTTACAATGGGCTTCAATCTTTCACATAAAACGCTCGACAGGACCTTATATGCGATATTAAGAAGGCTTATCCCACGGTAATTGGCACAGATAGTGGGATCGCCTTTCTTGTGGATTGGGCAGAGTACACTGAGATTCCAATCGTTCGGAATGCATTCTTCCGACCATATTCTGCATAGAAGCTCGTGAATGCATTTAAGTAGAGCTTCGCCTCCGTTCATAAACAGCTCAGCAGGTAAGCCATCAGCTCCCGCGGCTTTGTTATTTTTAAGCCGAGCAATAGCTGTCAGAACTTCATCATAGTCGGGCAGCGGAACCTCGACGCTGTCATCCGCAATTGGGGTTTCCGGAATATCATCTCTATTGGCGGGATTGTTGTCAGCGTCGCCATTTAGAAGCTTAGAGAAGTGTTCCCTCCATAACGTCAGTGTACTCTGGACATCTGTCACTAGATTCCCGTTTTCATCCTTGCAGGAAGAGGCCCCGGTTTTAAAACCATCGGCAAGGCGTCTTATTTTTTCGAAAAATTTTCGGGCCTCATTCCTGTCACCATACATCTCAATCTTCTCCTGCTCGCGCTTTTCTGCCTCTCTTTTTTTCCGCCTGAAAATATGTCTCTCTTCCCTCCTCTTTTCTTTGTATCGCTCCTTAGCAGCGCGCGTTACAACCGACTGCAGGGTTTGTAGGCGGCGTCTTTCTCTGCAGTGGCGTCGCGACACTCCTGGTTGTACCACTGGTTTCGGCGAGGGCGTTGGTAGCCAATCACCTCTTCAGCAGCCGCACGCATGGAGTTGGAAATGTGTGTCCACTGCGCGCATATATCATCGATTGGAGGAGTGCTTTGAAGCAGGAGTGAGAGTCGAGTGGCGAAAGCATCGGCTGTCTGTTTCGAATGCAGCTTGTCGACGTCTAGCTTTCTCTGTGTAGGGTTGCGTGTATTTTTAGCTGCGCACAGACGTGTACGGATCTTGGCTGCAACAAGATAGTGATCCGAGTCAATGTTTGCACCACGGATCGTGCGTACATCCAATACACTGGAAGAGTGCCTTCCGTCGATCAAAACGTGATCAATTTGATTTTTTGTTTTTTGATCAGGAGACATCCAGGTGGCTTTATGAATATTGAGATTCTTGAATCTAGTACTACTTACGACCATGTTTCGTGCTGCGGCGAAGTCAATCAGCCTCATTCCGTTATCGGAGGTGTTGTCGTGGAGGCTGAACTTTCCGACTGTTGGACCAAAAATATTTTCCTTGCCCACCTTAGCGTTGAAGTCACCAAGCACGATTTTTACGTCGTGGCGGGGGCAGCGCCCGTAAGCATTTTCAAGGCGCTCATAGAAAATTTCCTTGATCTCATCGTCCTTGTCTTCTGTCGGAGCGTGCGCACATATTAGGCTTATATTGAAGAATTTAACCTTGATGCGGATTATGGCAAGTCGTTCGTTCACAGGTGTGAATCGCAGGACGTGGGGCCGTAGTCTCTTGCCAACTTCAAATCCGCATCCAAACTATTTATATTTAATATTTCATAATCTTTTAATGGTTTGATTTGACACTTGAAATCTTCTAAAATTACTATCTCATCTGTTGTGTTTAAGATTTTAATATGTGCTATACCTTTCTCTGGTATTAAGCAATTGCCTAAAAAAAATTCCTTCCTTTATTTCTTCATTCAGAACTATGCTGTCTTCTGTTCTTTTTAAGTCTATAGGTATAATGGTTTCAGTCCTTGCTGGTAAAATTATGTTTTTTCTTGCATTTTTCGAGATAATTGGAACAATAAACTCTTTGCTATTTATAATGAATGTTATTGTGTATGTTTCAAAGTTGATTTTTGTCATAAATTTTTCCAGAATGTCTCGTCCAATTATTCCGTCTGTGTTAATAGGAAAGTTATTATCTACAATATGAAAGGTATGATTTATTTCTTCTTCCTCTATGACTAAGTTAAGATTAGTTGTACCTAAGCATTCTATGGATTCCGTAGGTATGCCGGTTAGTTTTGAAATGTTTTCTGTATTAATTTCTTTTGTGTTATCTATCAAAAAGCTTAAAATTTTATTATTTTCTGTACATTGTAATTTTATGCAGTTTTTTAAATTTTCTGAAATTTTGTATGTTTGTTTTAGCCTCTTCGGATAGCAGTTTCTGCCATCCGGCCATTGTAGTTTCCCTGTCTATAATTGTTCCGTCTGTATTCGTTATTGTTTTGGTATCTGTTTGTGTTGTTTTGAATGTAATTATTAAAATTGTTAGGTCTGTAAGAATCGTTATTGTTTGTATTGTAATTTCTTTCTCTTTGGGTAATATTGTTTGGGTTATAGTTGTTAAAATCATTATTGTAATTGTTGTTTCTGTAATTTCTGTTTTCGTATCTGTTGTTCTGTCTAGAAAAATTATTGTCTCGCTGTCCTTGATTAATGTTGTTAGACCTGTAGTTTTGTCTAAAAGAATTGTTTTGTCTAAAAGAATTGTTTTGTCTAAAATCTGTGCTGATATTTCTGTTTGTTCTATTGTGTATTTGAAATATGTTTGTTTTATTTGAATTTAAGCTTTTTTCAGCTGTCATGCATGTGTCTATTGCTTCTTGAAATGTTTTTGGCGCATTAGCTAATAGAATATGTTGGTATTCTATATTTACGCCTTTCGTAAAAACATTTAAAGCCATGCTTTCGCTTATTTTATATATAGCTTCTTTTGCTTCCTGTGTTTGATTTGTAAGTGATTTTATTTCAAAGTTGCTAAGCTGGTCGCAAAGTTCACATATTTTTTCCCTGTACTCTGCTATGTTTAAATTGTTTTGTTTAGTTGTACCTAACTCTGTTAAAACTTGCTGAATGGTTTTTGGGTTCGGATACGCGTTTTCTAGCAATGTTTTTAGTTCGGCAAAAGTGTTTGGTTTATTTGCACGTCCTAAAATACTACGAACTTGTGCTGAAAGTTTAAAATTATATACATATTTTATGAATATTTCACGATCTTCATTTTTTGTTAAGTCGTGCAAAAGTTGTGTTTGAACGACAAAATCTTCTAAGTTATTAAATTACCTTTAAATATTTGTAGATTTTTGCCTACAGTATTAATATCAAAACTAGCCATTTTTGGAGAGTTTTCTTCTTCCCAAACGTTTGTTAAATCTAAATCAATTTCTAATTCTTCAGAAAATTTTTTGCATTTGATTTTATATTCAAATTACCAAGAATTTTAAGAATTTCCTCAAGAATTAATTCAATTTGTAATATAATAGCATTAAATTCTGTTGAATTTTTAAAAGTTTCTATAGCGTATTTAATGATTTCAAGTCTGTGTAAATTCTTTTTTATATATTGCTCGCTATATAATCTATTTTTACTTTTTTTTAGATTTAATTTCAGTTTTTCTAATTCTTGTAAGTATTTAATAATGGTTTCCATTTAAAATTTCCATTTCTAATGTTAAAATTTTCAGTGAAAAGAAAAGTAGTGTCTATAAAAAAAGTAGTATTAAAAGTAGTGAGCTGGTAACTCTGTTTTCTATGTTCTGAACACTTTCCTTTTTTTTTATGTGTCTGTAATCTATTACAATTACGAACAAAGCACAAAGGAAAATGTCAGTTGTAAAAAAAATTGCCAATAGCTAAACCCCATAGAAGTAAAATATAAGGAAGCGGTGTAGTTGAAGTGAAATGAAGTATTTTACAAACACAGTGAAGTTGACACAAACACAAAAACATTCAAACAGGGCCGCATTCAATTATGTAGTAAATAAAGGCGTAAACTATTTTTTATTTTTTAGATACATGCTTACTATGCAATTTTTATATAGCACCGTTATATAATATGTTGCGTTACCAATTTTTTTACAGATAAAAGCATTGCTAAAATAAAGTAAAAGACATGAACTCAGAATAAAACTGAAACGACAAAAGTTACTTTAAATGATTTTTTAAAAATTCATTTAAAAAACCTATTTTTTATAAACTATTTAATTAATATTAAAATAACACAAAAACTAAACAACTAAAATACATACCAAATTAAACTCTTTTAAAATAAATAGTTTTGTGTAGTTTTTTCCGAACTGTCGGCTTTTAATTAGTTTTTTTTTTATATAAAAATACCTAGTTATAGCTTGTAACCTTAGGTTGCTAATCCACTTTAATTTCATGCCAAGTTTTCAAAGAAATTGTAAGCAAATAAATAACTATTAAAGCTTATTCCAATATGAAAAAAATTAAGGCCCTTGCCACCCTAAATAATGAATGCGCTCATGAAGCAGAACTTGTGTTTTGACAGATGTTCTTCCTCAAAAATGGATTTTTTTTTTGCTCGGGAAGAACTTATGTCAAATAACGACGCTCTATCTCTCTTCCTCAGCGTTGAAAATTCCTTCTACACACATATAGTGTGTGTGAGTATAACACCACTTCCTTATCTTTTATTTCTATGCTAAACCCATGGTAGAAGGATAGAGGTATATGCAGCGCTGACTGTGCTCTCTTTCCATACTGCCATGTTTGTCAAATTTAGCTGTGTGGCGAATGGAAACAAAAGAAAATAAAGAAAAAGTTTTGCTTCGTTTTGACAATTCCGGCAGTATGCTCTCATCTAGTGCATATACCTCTATCCTTCTACCATGTATTCAACTGCGAAAAATGACTGCGCCCCTGAAGCAGTGTTTGTGTTTTGACAGATGTGGTTTGATCAAACTAGCGCAAAATCAACGGGGTCTAATTTACATTTTTAAATCATTTTTAATAAGAAATATAAACATTTCTAACACAAATAAGTTAAAAAAATATCGTTAGAAACTAAATAAAGCACTTTTGTTAAAAGAATTGAAACCGTATGGACATATTTACCTGTGGAACGAATGCGCATTGTTTTGAAGTTTTCGGGAACTATTACAACTCTTAACCGCACAACTCATATTGCATTTGTTTTAGTGGTTTTTTTTCTTTAATTTTGTTGCTTTTTAAGCAGTGAAAAATGCTTAAAATTAAATTATTTTCAACTATTTTGCTGAGGAGTCTTCCAATCAGATGCCAGGGTTCTCAAAACTGTCAAAAACACACTCTTTCTCGCTCGCACAATTTACGAATGGTGCGACAGTTCACGTACAGTGTATGTGTAAGCAACACCATTTCCTTATATTTTACTTTTTTGAGCTAAACGAAAATTGGAAAAAGAAAACAAAGAACCTTAAAATAACCAAATGTGTGTAACTAAAAGTAACTAAAATGCATGATACAAAGAGCTACAGGTAAAGTATTCCCGGCGCAACAAACAAAATTTACTGCGCACCTCGTCAACGGTGCTCGTCAAATGTGACACTTGATGAATACATTCAAAAGAAAATGTAGAAAAGTGACGAAGATAGCAAAATGAAAACGAACAAAATGATAGTCAAAATTCAAATGACTAAAATGTGTGATAAAATTAAAAAAACTGTTTATATGAAAAAAATGCTTGAACTAGTTTATTTTAATTGAAAGAAAAATATTCATCGTTTATAAAATCAAATATATAAAGTTAAAAACAAAGTGAATAGTGAAATTAAACGTGATTTTTATTTGTGCGGCTCGATATCGCGGACTCGATGGCGTCTACTCTTGCCCACAAGTGTGCTGATTCCTCGAACGGTGGTGGTGGGTCAGCGTGTATCATGCGTTTAATGGTGCCAAGCTCTTGCCGCAAGCTCACTAGCTGTCCGGAACGATGGTGGCGTTTTGGATGTTGCTGTTGATGTTGCTGCTGTTGTGGATGATCGGCAAGAACATGACGCCGTTCACTGGCTTGTTGCCTGCGTGAGAGCACAATTCTACCGGCACGTCGGTGTTTTGGCTTTTCTGTCTCAGGAATCGCGGTAAGCAGTGCTTCTTTTCTTTTTTGTTGTCGTCTGTTGTAGTCCTCGACCGTTAGTGATTGTGGTTGCTGCGTCGTTATTTGGCGACTGCGGTACTCCTCTAGCGTAATTTTTTGTATCTTTATTTTGCTGGGAACGTAAGGTGGTGCCTCTTCTGTTGTTGCTCCATTTGGCACGTACTCCTCCGTCGTTTGATGGTTTGGTTGTTGCATGGAGTTCTTTCTGTTTCTCTTCTTCTATATTATTTAACCACGTCCTGTAGGTCTTAATAAATTGTTGTGCGTGTTCTTCCAATATGTCCTGTTGTCCTTCCAGAATAAATTCAGAATTTGGCAGGATCGCCATGTAGTGTTGGTCCTTATAAACTTTCAATAGGCCCTGCCTAATTTTGGTTGCCGGCGCTTAAAAACGCCACTGGCAGAAAAATGAAAGAAAGCCGGCACTTAAGAGCGCCAGAGGCTTTTTAATTAAAAAGTCAGCTAATTAAATTAAGCTTTGAATATCGTTAAAGACTGTTTATTTTGGGAAGCAGTTCCCTCTTTTATATCTTCCTTAAATCTATGGACATATTAGAATTATAATTAGTCTAAGTAGATGCATGTAATAATTTAATTAGAGTAAGTAGTGAAGCATTCTTTTTAGTACTTAACTAACATTAGTTTTAATTTGTATTAGTTGCTTTAAATTAGAATTGAGTGGTTTGTTGTAACGTTAATTTTTCAGTGTTGGTAAACGTTAAATTAAGTGTCGTTAATTAACTAGCGTAAGTAGTATAGGAATATTTTTGTAACATTAATTTCTAATTACAATTGTTGTTTTAGCTTTAATGAGTAGCTTTTAATAACGTTAATTTTTAGTGTTGATAAACGTTGATAGTTTGAATTTTAGTTATATTTTATAAATATTCACTACAATATGTCAAAGAGTCAAGTTGATACACTACTTGAGTTGAGTTGACTTTCTACGGAAAAATTATTTTAGTTTTAAAAATTAACAAACTCTCTCATATCTTTTTTTTTTAAATCGTGGATAAATAACACGGCTTAAATAAATTACAGTTTTAATCTGAAAAAGTTAAAATATTTCAAAGTAAATTATCTTTTTTTCAAACTTTGTAACTGGTTCCTGCACAACGTTTTTGCTCAGGATTGCTCTCGATGTTAATTTGTGTTGCTGCTTTTTGCAAATGTTGTTTTTTGCCTTAGCCTAAAGACAAGAGTTTGTGTGACACAGAAAAAATGATTTTTTTAAGTAGATACTTTTATTTTTCGTTTCAAAGTTTTAGCGCTCGCCCCTTGTAAACCAGCGCCCCTAGGCACGTGCCTAGTTTGCCTTATGGATAATTCGCCACTGGCTACAATCACTGAACACATTTTATGCTTATCAGGAACTTCAGCATCGGTAGAACAAATCTTATCTGCGGTAAACAGAAGTTGGACGTCATTAAAAGTGGACACATTGAAGGTGATTTTGACCATAAATGTAATATTAAATATCCATGCGTCGATTTCTAGAAATATTTAAAAAGAAAGCACGAATTGCTTCGCCAAATAGCTTCAAAAGGGAAATACAAACCAACAAACATGGAAGAAGATATGGAACATTTTACCTTTAGCAAAAATGGTCTTTTTTAATTTTTTTTTTCAAAATGTGTATTTAGAGCTAAAAAAGCTAACAGTGAAAAAATTAAGGGCCGCTCTAAAGTCGTTCAGAAGTTATATGGGTTCAAAGTTAGAAAAAATGGCCTAAAAAACATGTGATGTGTTGTTAAATTTTTTAACAAAACTAATATTTATGGTTATTAAAAGAAAAGCAATGCAAGTATCTATTCAACGAAGTATAAAACTTAAAAATCAATGCATTTCTCTTGAAGATATAGCTCCTTTTGGACTAAGAAAATTTTACGTTTGAAGATGTGATATAAAACTGTTGTACTTGAAATGGTCTTAAATTGATGTAAGCCTAAAGTTTTTACATTAAATAAGGTTAGTGTATAAACAGCATTGTGATTTAGAAAATAAGAAGTGTTTTTAGAAACTGGTCTATTTTTTCTAAAAATGTTTCTTAGTAATTATATTCATACGTAAGGTTGAGATAATGAAATAAGCGGAATGGGGGAAATATTTGTATAAAAAATCGCGCGATATTTTGTGAAAATTTTTCGAAGTAGTTCTACTCAAACGTAATGTTTAAATTATGAAATAAGCGTTGCAGGCGAAAAATTTGTCATGTTTTGGTATATTAAGGTGAAAATCAAATTTAAATAAAACAAACTTTTTGCTGAGAAAATCATTTATGTTGAAAACGATATAACGAGAAATTGTTATAACAAATCGTGCGATTTTGTATAACAATTTTTAATGTTTTGATATATTAAGCTGAAAGTTCAAATCAAATAAAACATACTTTTATTTAATAGTTGGTACATAAAAATAGAGTATATATATTAGTATATATTATTTTAAATAAATGTCAAATTAGGATATCAAAGTAGTACAAGATATTACAAAAAGTAAAGAGTACACAGTACAACGGGAGTAATACAGTACTGTACAAGGGCGTCCGCATAGTTTGTTCTAGGGGGAGAAAAGCATAAAGGAATCTAGAATGAACATAAACAAAATGTAACCTATATAATGCTATTTACTACGATTATTGGTACTAATTTTGTAAATATGATATGCACGCTGAACCGGTTGACACACGCTTGTACACATTAGAAAATCTAATATATTTTAAAGATCGTGTAAAAATCTTTTTTGCATCATGTCCAAAATATTAAAAAGTTTTATTTAATATTTTTTTATGTAATACATTTCAGTAATTTTTTGCTAAAGCAAATATTCTTAATAGTTACTGAATTAAATAATGTGATGCCTATATCCTTAATTGAAAGCGCATTAATTACTATTGAGCCCTTAAGTTTTCAAGTTTATAAATAAGAATACAAACATTTCCTAATATTGAACAATATTTTTTTTGTTGGAAAATTGAAAAAAACTAAATTCTTGAGCCATTTTTTAACTTAAGAAGCCTTTAACTCCTAAACCAATTTCGAGCGGAATGAAATTTTTCAGATTTGGATTTAGGAGGTCAAAATCCATATCATTCGCAAAAATTAAAAATTTGGGTTGTCGCTATTCTTGAAATGTTCCCCGCATGCTAAAGGAGATATTTTTTACCAGGGCTCACACCTCATTGACACCAATCTATTTATTTCTTTTTCCAACATGAATTAGTTACAGCAGCTTGTAAATTCCTACAATCGAGTACGGAAACATACCTTTTATCTGAATGATTTAAAATTTTATTTTTTTTTAATTCAAAACGTATGAATAAATAAATAAAGAGGTACATGCACATTAGATGTGTTTTGGGTTTCATACATTTTCTTAGCATATTCCAGGGGGTCAATTCCCGTTCTGCGTTATCGTCATATGAAAAGTGTTTTCAGCTTTACACGGAAAACGCGATTCCCGTTGTGTGTTAAAACTGCAACAGCTGTTTATTTTTAGCTGAAATGAAAACAAAGTTAACGCCGGTTGCAAACGCGCGTTATCGACTTGCTATATTAGTTTCGGCTATTTTATGCTACCGAAAAACTTATTTTGGTTATATTTATTTATGAAAAATTCATTATACTTTTCTTTTTTATTGCTTATTTTTAATATATAGTTTTACTTTCTTAATCAAGTTTATAGCTTTGGGAAAGCGATATAAGTCGAAGTGTTCCTCCGAAATTCTGCTGAATGAGTTTTCTTCATCGCGAAGTCTCCTCCTAAAAATCCTTAAGTTTTCTGTACATAAATCAATAAAAAGAATGTTGAAGTCAGAATAAAGTCATCATCATGTTCAATAAAGTCATTTTTGAAAATATTTTCTACCACCTAATAAGTTGTTTACATTTATTTTTCATAAAAGCTTTGTTTAATAGACATTCAGCAACTCTCAAATGATATTCAGCAGCTACTTTTCATTAGGCGAACAAGAATCGCGTTTTTGTGCGCAGTGAAGTGAAATCTTTAAATGAAAAATATTGTGAAAAGCTTCTTTTCACTTCACTTTAACGCAAAACGGGAATTGACCCCCAGAACCTCCCTGCAAGGCTTGATTCTGAATGCTGGTTTAATATAAGCACGTGGCGCGAAAAAAAGGTTCAGAAAATTCTCAAACTGGGTGGGCACAGCTAAATAGCGTGATTTTTAAGAGGTATAAAATAATTTTTTTCAAATCAAGTCTCCAATTTACGTTTGTCATAAAAATTTTTTGACTATAACAAATTCTAATGTAAAACTGTCTGCTTAAAAATAGATCGCTGCAACTTTCTTAAATTTAAATGCTGCAGGATTGTTAGTAATTTTATTAAGTTAAGGAAAAATTAAAAAAAAAATCCTAATTGGATCATCTTTATGATAGAAAAACAAGCCGACTTTTTGGAAAACATTAATTTTTGAAGTGAAAACTTCTTTAGGCGCGTTGAATGATTTTGATAGAGGGTAAATCTTTGGCTTGCGTCATTGTGTTTTTCCGAGTAACTCTCATCATCAATACAGACAGCAAAGATAACAAGATAGGAAACTTAGAAAACATAAGCAAGCAACCATCAATAAGTTCCTCTGCTGACGCATCATTCTTTCCCTCCCTTTGCTCCGCTGCGAAACATTAGCTGCATTCCCTTGGCACTAGAACAGATCAAATCTCAGTAAAACAACGTTAGTTCAACTTTATATCAATTTGTCATCACAGTCTTGAAACAGCTGTTTTAAGAACAATAACAAAAGAAAACAACAATACCAAAACAGGAAAATGAATAGTCATTTAGATTTGCTAACTATGTTCGTTTTGATAAAAAATGCTTGAAACTTGGCAGCATTTTAAGATCAGAAATAGAGCTAGAAATCGAGCTGCTTTTAATTTTTGTTTTTGTTTTGTGAATAAAATAGAGCCGAGCTCTCTAGATCAACGACCACGGGAATGCAGCTATTGAATGTTACTGTTTTTATGTAGAGCTAGTTGTAGCTATGTAGTTATTTAAAGCTAGCTTTAGGCTAAAATAAAATAAATTTAAAATTTTTGACATTTGCTATTTGTTTGACTCTTTTAATGCCTCCACTTGAGATCTTGCTACCAGGAAAACAAAAAACAAAGCAAGCAAAGTGCTGTTTATTTTCCGCCGCCAATTCGGTTCACCCCCTCTAACGTTGCGCAACCGATGTGATACTGCTCTTCTCTGTTCATCGTTGTAGTAGATTTGCATGGTAATTGTTTTTGTTAATGTATTTTAGTTCAGCTACAGATCTACATATACACTGACAGAAAAATAGTAAATAACCTTCATGATTTCTTTATGAAGGAACGATTTGTCAGCAGATAAACTTATTGATGGTTGCTTGCTGCCATAGTAGAATTAGACAAGGTAGGGCTGAATGTGTTCTCTTTCTAAGTGACCATAACTGTCAAACTTATCCATTTTGATATATTTGCCAATTCTTGCTTTCATATTGCATTCTCATTGGCCGCATTCAGCGCAGACAATTGTTGTGAACTGTAATGGTAGCGCTACCTTAGTTCACGCTGTTTTTCTCTGAATGTGTTGCTACTCTACACGTCAGAAGTTAGATTACATTTAATTAGATATAATATTTATGTAAATTTTATTTAATTGCAAAGGTTTCTCACTTAAATTTGCTGCGTTCTTTCTGTGTTTATTAATTTAACAGCATCAGTAACAGCATCTGACAGTTAAGAAAACAGTTGTGTTCATGTAGCATATAATTTGTTCGCTCGATTAAATGGCGTCCGCTGCCTGATTAGTTTTAGTTAGCGCTAACAAAATTCGACCATTCAGCGAATTTTCACACAACAGTTGCCGACTGTTGTCTGCGCTGAATGCGGCCATTGGTTGCAGATTTTGTATGAAATGTCAACTTAGTTTTGACAGTTTCGGTCACCGGCTCTCCGCACTAACACTACCTTGTTTAATTTTGCCATGCTTGCTGCATTTGCTGAGCGCCTGGTAGCCAATATTCAAGAACGTGTATTTGAGTTTCATGACCAAAATAAAACATTTATAGTTTTATAAATGTCGCCAGCATATTCTCTGACTGGGACCATGGTATAATAAGTAATAGATAGAAGTGACATTTCGTGTTGCAACCATCGAATGTCAAGCAAAAGAAAACAAAATAGAGAACGTGTGTCACACACATTGGCTGCATTCAGGGGAGTCATCTGCTGTGAATATATCATTTAATGGCAAAGGTTTCTCACTCAAATTTAAAAAAAAACAGTTGCCAACTATTGACTCCGCTGAAAGTTGCCAATGTGTGTGACACACGCACTTTATATAGTTTTCTTTTGCTTGAAATTGCAGCTCGTGAGAAAATAAGTAGTTGTCAAGACTACCTAATAATAATTTTATCATGAGTGGGACTGCATCGTCCTAAATTTTTTGTTTCTTATTTCAGCTACCATAAGCCTAAAGTATCTTTTTTAAAAATATAATGCAATGATTAATGACGCAAACAGTGAAAATAATGTAAATGAAATTCAATGAAATGTACGTAAATACAAATTTTAAGTATGTGTATATTATTATGTATTTTAAGTGTATATTAATTATTTCAATAAGTTTAATTTATATTTTTGTTTATGTTTTACTTTGTTTTTTATATTGAAACCCATAATTTAAAATATAATGAAGTGATAAAAGATGAAAATAATATGCATAAATGATGAACCGGATGTACGGAAAAACCGAATTGGTGGCAGAAAATAAACTGCACTTTGCTTGCTATGTTTTCTGTTTTCCTTGCAGCAAGATCTCAAATGCAGGCATTAAAAGAGGTTTCAAGACCCATTAAACAAAATATCATATATAAAAAAAGTAAATTTATTTTAGTTACAGCTCTACATATACATTGAAAGAAAAAATTAAATATCCTTTTTGAGGATTATTTTTCATTCAATAGTGCTCCCTGTATTTTAATTTCATATCAACAATAGTAATGGGAACTATCAAGTGATTTCAACTATCGATAGTTAGTAACTGAATGATTTTAACTATCGAATGATTTTTTTCACTCATTCACTCATTTGATTTTTTAAGTTGGTATAAAGCCTATTAAGTAATTTTTGATATATGAACCTCATTACTGAAACTGATTTGGAATATCGAGTGATGTCAACAGACGTTTAAATAAAAAACGTTTCTATGCGTGATTATACTATTTAATATTAAGGCTAAGTTATTTCAGACATTTTTTTATTTCTAATTCACTTTATTCTTAGTTGCTCTGGGTTCTTGTAGAGCATAGCGCAGCAAAAATATTGGTGTTTCAGTAATATTAATACTTTATGATTTTAATGGAAATATAAAAAAATTTTGCTCATAGATTTTCGTTTTAAATCAAAACAACAATAATTTATTTTAACAAATAATAAATGTATTTGGGTTAAAGTTAAAAAAATTAGGCATTATTTTAACTAGAGATGCTCAAAAAAGAAAGAATAACTTATAGCACGTATGCATTTTATACCCTCATAAACTTGCCATTTTATTTGCTCAAGGTACATAAAAAAAGAAACCAAACACAAATTTGCGATTTTATTAATTCGCTTATTTCATTAAAAATAAATTATGCGACAGTTATCTCGTCATGTTTCAAGTTTAACTTAAAATATTGTCACAAAAATAATAATAAAAAAATAATAAAAATTGAGATCATATTCATAAGGAACGTAAAAAAGGTAAGTATATAATGTTAAAAATCTTCTTATACAGTCGTATATATACATATATAAACAGGGTGTCCCAGGATAAGTAGTCGACCGCAATGAGGTGAGTACAAAATTTTATGGGTTGAGAGGGGGGTTTGTAAATGACCCTCATAGAGAGCTAGAGCGAAAACATAGATGTTACCCCCTGTGAGGTCATTACTTATCCTGGGACAGCACGTATATATTAAATATATTGGCACAAAAATTTTTTAACTATAAGTCAAAATTACTATTTAAAAATATTATTTGATTTAATTTTTCGCCTTTTAATCGATTTCTTTTATCATTTGTTATTTGTCCTGCCTTGGAGAAAACTCTTTCGGAAGGAACAGAAGTGGCGGGAATACATAAGTATTTGTTTGAGAGTTCATACAGCTCTGGAAATACCGAATTCTTACACTTCCAATAATTTAAAGCGTCTTTAGAGCGCTGTATTAACTCTTGCCTTAGGTATTGCTCCAGTAATATCTTGGCAGTAACACTGGGTGCGTGAATACTAATACTCTTTGCTTCAGCAACTTTTTGATCCAGTAAGTCCCACAAAGAGACTGCAGCGGTATTTTTTTTAATTTCTTTCTCTGGACTATGATGTGAGTTGCTTTGAATTGTTATATTTTGTTGAGAAATAATATGCGTTATCTCGTCAGACAGCCATTTCTGAGCATTATTTGCATTCTTTTCGTTACCAAATGCAATTTTTTTAAACCTTGGATCTAAAATGGTTGCTTTTGCACAGGTTTTGTCGGACTCCAATTGACCTAGCCTCTTGCATATTATATCTAACAAATTTGCTCTTAGACACACTCCTTCCACAGTTTTAACTTCTTGGTTTTTTATACTAAATTGCAGCCCTTATTCCTCTTATCAGGGGAATAATCATAGACATTGTAGTATATTTTTCTCCTGACAACTCCGTAGTCATAGACTCCATTGGCTTCAATCTATCTATACACCTAATCCTGTTTTTGCACGGTACATACGTTCCAGAAAATATCGTGTAAAAAAAAATCGTGTAAAAAAAGACACACCGTAATGGAAAAATATTAGATTGGTTCAACAACCTCAAAAAGACTACAAAAATTAATAACTCGGTAAAACAAACACATATTTTGTTCTTCAGTATATCATATTCATTTTATTTCACATATTATAATCATTTTATAATTTTTTCTACATTTATTCAAGCTCAAGACCATTTTGTTCTTATATGAATTTTCTTTTATTAGCTTCATATTAAATTTTCAAAATGGTCTCGAGCTTGAATAAATGTAGAAAAAATTTGAAATAAAGACCGAATAATGAAACTCCCGCAGGGAGAAATGATAAAAGTCATTTTATAATTTTAAAGAAATAAAAACAAAAATTAAAAAATTTACACATTTTAGATATAAAAACACAACCTAAATATTAAAAAAAAAATCACATCTTCAAGTAACATAAAAAACAAAATCATTTTAAAGTTTTCAGGAAATAAAAACACAATTTAAAAATAAAAAATAATCTCATATTCAAGGATAAACAGGATAAGTTTTGTCGTGTTATTTTAAAAATAACGTGTAAAAACAGGATAAGTTTATTTCTGTCGACCGTGTTATTTCAAAATCGTGTAAAAAAAGACCGTGTAAAATCAGGATTAGGTGTATATATAAAAATGGATGTATGTATGTGGGTATGTGGGTATGTGGCTATATCACGTATAGACTCCAAAACCACTAAACCGATCTTTATGAAATTTTCAGGGAAAATAAAGCCACATCTTGAGAGTGTTCCTGTGAGGTTTCGTAACGATTGGAGAAGGGGGCGTGGTACCTCCCATACAAGCCAAATTTGCTCCATCGATCACAAACAAAAAAAAAGAAAAATATCTCACGGTTTCAATCGTAAAAAACTAAGATTTGGTGATTTTGTTCAGATAGTTACTGTCGGTAACTGTACAAAAAATGGGCATGGTCGTTATATAAATACGCCCACTTTTTCGAAATCATGGCAATTCCGGAGTTCTGCACATTTTTACAGTGAAACTTGCTGTTTAGGTGCTCCAAGAGATGAACACAATTTATAAATGTTTTCACGCCCACTTTTAACGCCCACAAATCAATATCTATATATATATAAAGCAAAACGATGTGTGTCTGGCTGTGTGATGTCTATAGACTCCAAAACTACTGAACCGATTGACCTGAAATTTTGGCAGTCGATTTGTTTCAGGTACGAGATGGTTGAGGAAAAAAATTTGCCACACCCCCTTTTACCGCCCCCAAATCAATAAAAATTTTATATTTCAGTCGGCTTGGGTCGTATATGGCTAAAATTTTGTAATTTAGTATGTACGCTTACTGTCGACAACTGTCCTTAAAATGGGTTTCCACGCCCCCTTTTACCGCCCACAAATAAATGAAAATGGTTTATTTCAGACGGTTTTGGTCGTATAAGACTTAAATTTGGTACTTTGGTTTGTGAAGTTACTGACAGTAACTGTACGAAAAATTGGTTTCCACGCCCCCTTTTGCGCCCACAAATCAGTGAAAATGCTATATTTCATGCAGTTTTGGCCGTATGAGACTAACATATGATACTTAAGTTTGTATGGTTACTTTCGGAAATTGTACTAAAAAAGGGCGTCATCGCTATATAGCCACACCCACTTTTTAAGAAACCATCAAAATTGACTACTGGGTCGATTGAGCTAAAATGTTGGTTTAGTTTGTACGGTTACTGTTAGCAATTGTACTAAAAATTGGTCTCCACGCCCCCCTTTTACCGCCCACAAACCAATGAAAACGTTTTATTTCAACGGTTTGGGTCGTATTAGACAAAAATTTTGTAATTCAGTACATATGGTTACTCTCGGCAAGTGCACTAAAAATAGGCCTGCCCTACTTTAGTTAAACTCACTTTTCGGGGAGTTAGCGCCCAGTGAAGTAAAGTGCGCCAGGCTTAACCTAAATTGAGCTGAAATTTGGGCAGTCGATTTGTTTCGATTACGAAATGGCTCAAGGGAAACATTTTACCGCACCCCTTTTTACCGCTTGCAAAACAACAAAAATGCTATATTTCGCACGGTTTTGATCGTATTAGACTAAAATGTGGTTATTTAGTGCACATGGCTACTTTCGGCAGCTGTACTGAAAATGGTGAATATATTTGACATTTCTTGACATTTTTGTGTATAGCAGTAAGGCGGTCTGTGGCAGAACAACGTTTGCCGAGGAGATAGATTGTTCCTGTGAGGTTTGGTAACGTTCGGACGAGGGGGCGTGGTTCCTCCCATACAAGCCAAATTTGCGCTATCAACCACAAACCAAATAAGGGATATATATCAGACGGTTTCGATCGTAAAAACTAAGATATTATCATTTTGTTCAGATGGTAACTGTCAGTAACTGTACAGAAATCAGTTTTTCGTCGCAATATATATACGCCCACTTTTTCGAAATCATGGCAATTCCGGAGTTCTACTCATTTTTTACTGAAACTTGCTGTGTAGGTGCTCCAAGAGGCAGTCACGATACATAAATGTTTTCACGCCCACTTTTAGCGCCCACAAATCAATATCTGTACATATAAAAATGAATCGTGATTTGTTCGGATGCTTAAAACTTGAAAACGACTAGACCAAATAGGATACTTCCTTCTACTGGTTTGATCGTAACTGCTACGCAAAGGTTTAGGAAAAAAGTAATGCCACACCCCTTTTATCGCCCACAAATCAATAAAAATGCTATATTTAAGAAGGTTTTGGTCGTATTAAATTAAAATTTGGTAAATAAGTTCTTATGATGACTGTCACTAACTTTAATAAAAACGGGCGTTGTCACACTTCATCTACGCCTACTTTTGGAAATATCACAATACTCCGAAACTATTGGTCCGATTGAGCTCAAATTTTGTAAGTGGCTTTGCTTTGAGTACGAGATGGTTTAAGAAGAAATGCCACACCTTCTTTTACCTCCCATTAATATAAAAACAATTTGTGTTATCGAATAGCGTTATGGGTTGCACAGCTTAGAAATTCGGTATTCGACCACAATTTAGACGTACCGTTTCAGTGATGAAATTTTATGGGAGTTGGACAAGGGGGAGGGGCACCTCTCATACAACCCAAATTGGTGATATCGAATAGCTTTGAATTTATAGGAATTCAGTTTTGGAATTCAGTTTTTGACCTCAATTTACACATGCAGTTTCAATGATTTTTTTATGGGCGTTGGACAGGGAGGCCAGACATCTCCCTTACATCCCAAATTTGCAATATCGAATTGCTTTGAAGTTATAGGTTGACAGCGTAAAAAATCGGTATTCGACCTAAATTTATACATGCACTTTCATTTCTTACATTTTATGGGCGTAGGGAAAAGGGGAGACACTTCCCATACAACCCAACTTTGTGCTATCAAAAAGCTTTGGAGTTATAGGTCGCACAGCATCGGAATTCAGTATTTGAGCAAAATTTACGCATGCAGATTTACTGATAAAATTTTTAGAGTTAGTCGGGGGGCGTGGCACCTCCAACTTAACCCAAATTTGCGATATCGAATAGCTATGGAGTTATAGGTCAGCCTCGGAATTCAGTATTCGACCTCAATTTACACATGCAGTTTCATTGGTAAAATTTTATGGGCGTAGGGAAAAGGGGAGTGGCACCTCCCATACAACCCAAATTTGTGTTATCGAATATATTTGGGGTTATATGTCGCACAGTTTTGGTATTCGGTACTCGACCTCCATGTACACATGCAGTTTAATTGATTACATTCTATGAGGGGTGATCAAGAGGGCGTGGCACTTCCTATACAACCCAAAATTGTTATATCGAATAGCTTTGTGGATATAGGTCACACAGTCTCGGAATTCAGTATTTGACCTCAATTTAGACATGCTGTTTAACTGATAACATTTTATGGGCGTTTGAATAGGGAGAGTGGCAGCAACGCGCCGGGTTTCAGCTAGTAATACAATAAAAATGCTATCTGAAAAAAAAAATATTTTGAGAGAAATAATCAAAGGTTGAGGGAGTGAAAATATAAAATTTTTTTCCGATTAGCATGAATATTCTTATATAGCAGTAAGGCGATCCGTGGCAGGACAAAGTCTTCCAGGGAATACTAATATTTTACATATATGTTTTCGCTTCGGTCTTCAGTCCCTTCACTTCTATACTTTTTTTATTAAATTTATTTACTTTGTCTTCTGCTTGTTTACAATGACTTTAAAACATAACTTTGCTGATCGTCAAAGTTTATATCCGTGCTATCTGTTGCTACGAAGAATGATCTTCGACTAATAAGGCATGTATAAGTTTAACTTGGAATTCCTTAACATTCCTCAATTTCTCGTAGGAATAACTTCGTAATTTCTTTCATAACATTCGTAGTATTTACTAAAAAATTCATTAGTAGTTTGACCGTGCGCATTATTCACAGAATGTACAAAGTTTTAAAGTAAACTTTGTACATGGAGTTTGAACAGCGGTTCAAACTCCAGCTGAACAGAAGGTTGTTTTTTCGTAACTATCTATTAAGATCATTCGTAAATGTATTCGTAATATACACATTTGTTTTTGTACGAATAAGAATAAAATATTCGATATGTCCAAACTACATCCATTCTACGAATTATATTCGTGGCTGAAAATTACGAATAAAATTCGTAGAAAAAAATTGTTTTATTTAAGAATAGGTACGTATTGAAAAGTGTTTGCGAAATAAGTGTAAATGAAATGGTATCTACTTAACATTCTTATTTTTTCTCTTTAATTGATACCAAATTTGTTATGACAGGATAATATTTTCAACAATAAATAATTTTTTGAAGAAATAAACTTCTTGAAATTTCAAAGTTCTGTGGTGACAAAGCAAGAGGTGTCCCGAAAAAATAATTGCATATTCGTGATCTGAATTCCCAAAAATATGAGAAACCATTTAGGAAGTGGGCGGGGTAAAAGGGCCAAATTGTTGTAGAGTGTAATTATGGTTGACCGCCATCTTCTACAGACAACGGCAAACTTCAGAGTATAAACTGTACAGCTTGTTGAGAACACACCCTCTGCCAAAAAAACTCATTACCATTTTTAATGCATTTAAACGCATTAAACATTTTTATAAGGATGTATTAATTGACTTCTTCTTTCCAATCGTGCTGTTAAAAAAAAGTAAAAAAATACAAATACTTTTAACAAGGTTTTTTAATTAATATATGTAAAGAGAATTTTTTAATGCAGACATTTTTTTAACCTTCAAGCGGTCCAGATTAATATAATCGAAGTCTTAAGTTATTGCCATACAAACAAATTTTTTCGCTTAAGTCACAAAAGTTTTTTAAATTATGTTACCCAATATTACTTGATGGAAACTTAAAGATATGCTAAAAAGTTTGCTATTTCAACTGGATTTTGAGCTAAAACTAGGTTTCGTTCTTGTTTTGATAATTAATAAAATTTATATAATTTAGTAGTTGAAGTTCAGTTAAATGCTTTTTTAAAAAATTTTTGAATGCTTTTTTGTTGCAGAGGGTAGATCCCTAGAAAAGTAAGAAGTTAAATGTATTAAAAATAAAAATCTATGTATCTAGAAAGCAGAGTAATATTTAGAAAACTCTTCCGACTTTTACCTTCTTTTGCCATCACAGAATCATACAGATGCTGAAATTGTACAACATTTAAATTCATCTTCTTGGCCTTGATTAGTTTTTAATATGAATTCTGTACAGTAGATTTTATGGTTTTTGTTTTATTATAGACTTTATTCTCAAGGGTCTGTGACACGTTTTCATCGTACTTATTATATATAAAATTTAATCCGACGGTGAACATGACTCATGTCCGTCAATCAGTGACCCATTTTATTAGTCTTGAGCCCAAGACGCCATATATCTTATACAAAATCGGCCTTTGTAGTTTAGTGGAGAGTGAGCGAGACTATTAACCCAGAGGACCCTGGTTCGAATCCCTGGTCCCTGGGCTCGGACATGGTTCTTTTCACTTTCTTTGTTCTTTCCTAAATCTAAGAATTATGGAAAACTAAAAATCCACAGCTATATTGTGGAAAATGTGGAATTAAAGGACAGGAACAATTAAGGGCTGGAAATGCTTGCCGAGGTTAAGGCATAACACTAGCCTCAGTTAAAAGTAATTCAAATTGTCTTTCACGATTGTTTCGCCTAATAAATAATTCACGTATGGTTTAAATCAATTCCTCTAAATAAATCTATCCCTTTCCTTTCAGGTCAAAGACCAAACCTTGTTTGTATAAGGCGCATGCCTTGATTCTTTGATCTTTTGTATAAAAAAACAAAAAACAATGAAAACATTTCGATGTTTTTTTTACAATTTTGTTTCTCATTTAAGACCAAAAATAAAAGTAATCCTCCAAATTTTATGATTACACTTCGTCTTCTCATCAACAGTGATTGGTAAAAATAAATGATACTCGAAAAATAAAAAAAATTTTGCGACTTTTTGCAAAAGGGGATAAGAAATTAAATTTTAGTTAAGTTTAGTTTATGTATCAGTTATGTTTCAGTTTGGAATCAGTTCTTTACAGCCTAAGTTAGCAAAAAAAAAAAAACAAATATACTAATTACAAAACATTATTAATGTAGTAATAAATATGTTGTGTTATGTTAGTAAAAAAGATACTATTAACAAAATTTTAAAATATCTGCTTAGGAACAAAGAGATCAAAATTATACGATAAATGTAGCTCATTGAAAAGTGTCAAAACCCATGCGTAGTAAAATTGTTTTGAACTTTTTTCATCCTAAAAGAAGTTGAAACAGAATAAGAGCTCCAGATAATGTATGCAACCTCACAAATGCAGTTAGAAACATTTTAAGTGTATATAAGTGTGTATAAAAGAACTTAATTTCCGATTTCAACAAAAAAGTGGTGCTATTTTTAAACGGATCACCATTAATTTTTAAAAGCAAACTTTTCGGAAATTTTGCTGCTCTAAGGGCCATTTTGTTCACAAAGTATGATTAAATTCGGGTATAACTATCTCTAGGTTAATTTTATACCAAGCGTATAAATCGGGAGATAAAAAAGTGGTTTTGTTCACATTTTATCCCGGCTTTATGCTTAGAGCATAAATTCGCTCTCAGTTTATATCGATTTCCATTGGAATGTTAGAGTGTTGCTCATTAATTAAAAAATGTGTGGGGATTTTTGGTTTATTTTTGCGAATTTGGGGGTTGGAGTGAACACTAGGTAAAAATGGATCGCTGATTTTGCAGCTGATGTCAGAATATCAAAATTCTAAAATTTTTCTACACAGGGCCGCCAACTAAACATTTTTTAGTATTGGGTGTTACCCCACAGTATTGGGGGTTACTTCTTTCGAATCTGGTTTCAGAATTTTAAAATTCAAGATGGCGGATAGAGTTGCCACCTAATTTCTTGTTTATTTATGCAAATTCAACTCTGGGAGAAACACTAGGTAAAATTGGGTCGCTGATTCCGAATCCGTTGTCAGAATTTCAAAACTCGAAAATTTTTGTACACATAGGGTTGCCACCTAAAAATGTTTTATTTTAAGAATTTTAAACATAAGGAAAGAGTATTGGGGGTCGCTAATTTCGAATTTGAAGTCAGAATTTTAAAATTCAAGATAGTGGATAGGGTTGCCACCTTAATTTTTTGTATTAGTATGAATTCGTGGCTGGCAAAAAAACTGGTATACCAAAAATGGGTCGCTGAATACGAATCCATGGTCAAAATTTCGAAATTATAAAGCTTTGAAATAATAGGGTTGCCACCTAATAATATGTATTTTTAAGAATTTTAAACATTATTTAACAGTGTTAGGGACTGGAAAAAAATGGTATACCAAAAATGGGTCGCTGAATGCCCTATTAACAATAATAGCCCTATTATTCTAAAATTTTATCATTTTAAAATTCTGACCACGGATTCGGATTCAGCGACCCATTTTTACCTTCTCGTTTGCACCAGCCCCGAATTCATAAAAATAAAAAATTAAGGTGGCAACCCTATTTACCATCTTGAATTTTAAAATTCTGACTTCAGATTCGAAAACAGTGACTCCCTAATACTGTTAAATGGTGTTTATAATTCTTAAAAATACATATTATTAGGTGGCAACCCTATTATTTCAAAACTTTATCATTTTGAAATTCAAGCCACGGATTCCGATTCAACGACCCATTTTTGGTATACCATTTTTTTTGCAGCCCCGAATTCGTAAAAATTTAAAAAATTAAGGTGGCAACCCAATCCACCATCTTGAATTTAAAAATTTTGAGTTCAGATTCGAAATCAGTAACCCCCCAATACTGTTCCCTCATGCTTAAAATTCTTAAAATAAAACATTTTTAGGTGGCAACCCTTTGTGTAGAAAAATTTTCGAATTTTGAAATTCTGACAACGGATTCGGATTCAGCGACCTATTTTTACCCTTTAGTTCGCGCCAGCCCCGAATTCGTAAAAATAAAAATTAAGGTGGCAACCTTATCCAAATTTTAAAATTCTGACATCAGATTCGAAATCAGTAACCCCCAATACTGTTTCCATATGCTTAAAAGTCTGTATTTTCAATATTTTGACACCAAGTAAATAAAAAATATTAAAATGAGAGTGATGAGAGCGAATTAAAAACCTTAACTCACCAATTTTCACGAGTTAAATATTTCTGGGGTTAAGCTATCTCGCCACCATTTTTATCTCCAGCCTCCAAGAGTTTTATCTCAACTCTCCAAGAGTTAAATGCTTAACTCACTGTGAACAAATGAAAAACTGGAAAAATCATGGAATTAACTCGGGGATAAATTTATCTCTCTGTGAACAAAATGGCCCTAAGAAATATTCTGTATTAAAAAATACTCGAAAATGTTATGTTTGCATTATTATTTTTACATTATTTGATGAGAAATGATGATGATCTTTCGCCTTTTTTATATAAAACAACCTCCTTATTTGCACTGGCCTCAGCTGTTAAAATATTTGTGGCAGGGCTTAAGTAAAGACATCCACCAAAACAACCTTATTCAAATTTTTTGTGAAAATGCTAATTTCGGTTGAGTTTTTAGCTCTTAGGAAGCTCGTAGGTCTACTTCTCGATCATTTGTTTTCAAGCATGTGCAATATTCAGTTCAATATCTTTTACTCAGTATTTCTGAGTGACTTTAAGTTTTCACACATCCCTACGTTTGACTGAGTTAATCCTTTAGAAGAGTCAATATTACAGTTAATAAAAAGTTTTCCTGCTCTTTTTGAAGCAAAAAGGTGACACATATTAACGATAACCATTGTGCTCGTAACTGCTTTAATTAAGGCCATCGACGACATCACATCGTTTCGATTATTATTATTACCGCCTTAACGATAAGTTGATTGGCTCAGGTGTGGTGCAGCAGCAGACCCAACATAAAAGTTGAGGCGTCACAAAAGTTCTGTTGGCATTGCATGCAATTTTCGCGCAAATTGGACATAATATTCGGTGGAGTTGCAATGTTGCGAACAGTGCGCACAGTTACCACTGACCCAAACCCAGCCGAAGTCTCTTGAAAGCACTTAGAACAGGGTATGTAGTTACAACATGTAGTGTCCTGGCCGTTTGGATCTTCCTTTATGATGCATTCATTCTGATGTGGCGCTGTATTAACTGTCAAATTGCCAATTAAGACCCGCTTACATCCGGGTTATAATTTCATTAAATGTGAGAAAAATCGAAAGGTTAAATAAATGAAATTGTTCGTGCAATTAAAAAAAGGAACATCATAAAGGAAGTTCCAATGCATGTATACAAGTCAGTTGGCCCTGACACAGCTCTTGGTGGTAAGCCAGCCAAGAGTAGAGATTGTGGTTGAGATAATCAGGAAGAGGCTTAACGGGCTAACAGCAGGTGATGAGCCTTTTTTGTCGATTTAAAGTCTGTGATTATTATCTTCTGCTTAATATGACGATGAGTATCGAATTTCAAGTAATGACTCATATTAGTGCTGGATTCAAAGTAATGTTGCTATCTCTTCGTCCTTTAAGCTTAACTCAGCTTCACACCCTGCCACCCTGCCACGTTTCTGTGGCACTTAAATTAAGCCATCCAGCATGTGGTATTTGTAACGAGCCAACAACAAATTGCATCAATTTATTACAAATGGCTTTAAGTTGGACGAAGGCTTGGAAAATAAAATAAATAAAATAGACACAGCAAAAAGCCCAAAAGCATCAAAAGTAGCTGATAGCACAACATGTCTTATTGTCCGTCATCAAGTGGCCCGCAGTACCTACACTCAAATGTTGCTTTTTCTAAATCGAGAACAATTAAAGCTCTTATATTCCACGCCGTTATGCCAAGCACCAATACGACCAACACCACCATCAGCACCACCGCCATCATCATCGTCATCGTCATCGTCATCATCACCATCATCATAACCCACGGCCTAGACAGATCCCTAGCAAAACGAGCGATTTTGTGTTTTTCGCAATAAAAACGGAATTATTAGTTGATTGCCTCCTTTTGGAGCCGACCTCTTTTGAACACACCACGAAGACCAATTCGACTGATGGGTCCGCTGGCAGCAGCGTTCATTTGATGAATTACGCCTTTACTCGCTCGCTCGCTCGCTGCCTGCTGTTGAAATGTACAGACAGAAGACCGAAAGAGCTATGTTTGAGCTAGGCGTAGGTCTACAACAAAAACAACAACAACAATGTGCAATTAAGTTTTCTCCAATTTCAGTCAGCAGTTCCTGCAATCCACCCTGCGACCGCGCACTGTTAATGAAAATGGCGTTTTTATGATGAACGCATTTAGTGCAAGATTGTTTGGAATATCTTTAATTGCGAAATGGACCAAAGAACAAAATAGGAACGCACACACAAACACATACACACACACACACATGTAAAGTACAACAAACCATGATATGAGAAATTGGGCAACATTTTGAGTATCTTAAAGATGCTTAAGTCGAATACATAATTTAAAGGATATGAGTGGCATAGAATCAAAACTCACAAGCTCCACTATAACCGGTTTGGATATAAATTTGTCTGAATGGTCTAAGACAATGGTCTGAGTAATGTATCCTGTAACTTTTTAGGAAAATAACTTTGAAACTATGTTTTTTGAGCCGTTTTCTTCTTTTGAAATTTATAAAGTTCTACTATCGTTAAAAAATTCTCACAGCCTAACCAAAAATTGATTTTAATGTACAACATTTTTGAAAATGTTCAATGTTCATGTTTCGAAATGCTCAGCAAATACACAGCTTTTCCATGTATTTTATATTAAAACTGACTACTTTTCAACTGTCAGCTGATATTTTGACGATGAAACATGGTCGATGAACGTTTATTTACGAACAGAGAAATCCTGACAGACTCTCGTGCTATAAGAAAACCAAAAACGTATCGGGAACGAGTGAGTTCATAAAATTGCACAGGTTCTTCCACAGAAAGCAATTGATAATATTTTGCGGGAGCTAGTTATGCCGTAGGCATAACTTTGCTAGGCACACATATTTGCTATTTGAAGACATGAGTGGATGAAGGTGATACGTCGCATTTTCGGATTTTCGCTGTTCTATGCATAGATGAAGATGCAATTTACATACAGTGACTCACACTGAAAATGGTCCACTTGTAACCACACACTTTAAAGCGTAAAATGTCTAAGAAATCGATAAGTAAATAAAAAAGTAAAAATGCCAAAGTTGTTAGTTTGTTGTATTTTAATAAAAAAACAAAAAAATTTATTAATTCCATAACATTTTCCAAAAAATTAACATTGAACGAAATAAAAGAAAAATTCAGGTCACAGTGAAAATGGTCCACTTAAGCTTATGTACATTAATTTAAGTATTCATAGAAAAACTACATATTATTAATATTTTGTTGGATAGCCTTTCTGATGAATAACAGATTTAAGGCGACTTGGAATTCGCCTAGCTAGATTCTACTAGCTTTTTTGTATAATCCGGGCTTATTTTCTCCCACTCCTCCAAAAGGACCTTTTTTAAGTCATTTTTGTTTGAAATTTCGTGTTTTCGTATTTCAACTTCCAGTTTCTGCCACAAATTTTCAATTATGTTCAAGTCCGGTGTTTGGGGAGGAGTTTTGATTACTCTTGGACAATGATACAGAAGCCATTCTTTAATTATTCCTGCCGTATGCTTTGGATCATTATCCTGATAGAAGTGAAAGGTTTCTTTTATGCCGAGTTTTTCAGCACTTTGTTTAAGATTATTTTTCAAAATGTTTAAATATTGTATTTTCTCCATAATCCCTTCAACAAAGTGCAATTTTCCAACACCAGCAGCCGAACAAGCACCCCAGACCATCACATGCCCGCCACCATGTTTAACTGTCGGACGTAAATGCTTAGGATTCATCTCCTGGTTGGGTTTTCTCCAAACGTTTACTCTACCATCTGACCCAAAGAGGTTATATTTACTCTCATCCGTGAATATGACGTTCTTCCAGAATGAAAAATCTTTCCCAGCGTAGCTATGAGCGAACTGCAATAGAATTTTTTTATTCTTTAGACTTACAAAAGGTTTCTTGCGTGCAATTCTGCCATTTAGTCCATCCTTCCGAAGGACTCTCCGAATTGTCTCGGCGTTACAGCTTATATTGAAGTGTTTTTCAACCATATCCCGTAGTTTCGGTGCACTAAGTCTAGGATTTATCTTGATTTGGTTGACTATCCACCTTTCTTGACGCTCGCTGAATAGCTTTTTTGTGCTAAATTTCGGCTTATTTATAACTCGTCCTTCATTTTTAAACCGCTGAATGATATTTTCGACTGTTGTGCGGGCTTTTTTAACAATTTTCGCTATTTCTCTTTGACTTTTTCCACTTTTATAGTGTTCAATAATTAAATTTCTCAGCTCGAGAGCAGTATGTCGACCCATCCTCAAATTTATAGATAAACAACTGAAGGAATCGATCTAAACTGTGTTTGCTTCAATGCACAAGTGTAAATAAAGGTAAACAGAACAAAACAAATAAGGGAATATGAAAAAGATCCGTTATTTATCGTAGTTCTGCACAGTGGACCATTTTCACTGTGACCTGAATTTTTCTTTTATTTCGTTCAATGTTAATATTTTGAAAAATGTTATGGAATTAATAAATTTTTTTATGTTTTTTTATTAAAATACAACAAACTAACAACTTTGGTATTTTGACTTTTTTATTTACATATCGATTTCTTAGACATTTTACGCTTTAAAGTGTGTGTTTACAAGTGGACCATTTTCAGTGTGAGTCACTGTACAAACAATTTTAAACCTTACAACAACCATGTGTGTGGCTATTTTTAAAAATAACTTCTTCACAAAGTTTGATTTAGTATAGAGATCAGTACAAATGCGAAAGTTTGATCTCAGTTTTATCCAAATTACAATTTAGCGACATATCACCTTCATCGACTCATGTCTTAATTTAATTTTGTTAATTTTCTTCTCTGATCAAATATTCGTTTCGTGGTTATGCTATGTTTGTTAAACAGTTGCGTTTTTAGTTATAAAATGAAAATATTGGCATGTTTGCTGTTTCAAAAATGTTTGGCGTCAGAGCGAAGAAATGAGCAGGAGAAAAAGTTGATTTATCATTTGATTCGTAAGACACTAACAATAAAGTTTACTAACATTAAAGTAACCAAACTTGTTTGCCTAGCATAATAAGGACATGAAGGATTCTTTACTGATATATTCCAGAATTGCACCGTTTTCTGGCTGTCGCAATGGTCAACCCTTGACGTCGTTTTCCAACAATATAAATATTAGCTCTTGTAGGTTCGATAAGGAAACAGCGCTTTATATTGTATTTTGGACGCATGCGGGCGCACATCTCTTTGCACCTATTTGCCCAACAGGCTCAAAGCTTCGCCTCACGTCTTGTCCTTCTGCCTAATTGTTTTGATGTCATTTTTGGAGCTGTCCAAGACACTTTTTCTATCAAGGCACAGTTTCTTGAAGACTGCTTTGTGTTCTTCACTTCAATTGTTAAAACTCTCGCGCTGAAATTCACAATAAATTAAAATTTGTGTATTGTGTGTGTTTTTAATTGTAAAATTGTGAAAATGAGTTTGTTCCCCTTTTTTTTTGCATCTTAATCAACTTTTTGCTTCATTTCTTACTTGTCTCAAATATTTTCTTTTTAGAAAAGCGGTTAAAATTATTTGTAATTCTGTCAAAATTGGTAGTTTTGTCATGTTTTTAAATTATTCCTATTTTAGCTAAATAATGTTAGACTCATTTTTTATTGGTTGCAAAGAACAAGTATAGAGCTTTTAAAAAGTAGTCAATTTTAAGTAAAACCGATTTTAAGAGAAAGTGTGCAGCTCGGTATTGGTAGGGCTGTCAGTCTGCAACTAAAGGATGCTTATCTAATTCATTTTTAAAAATGATTGCTTTTAATATTACCGTTGTTATTTGTCATATCTTTCATAAAAGTATTGATGCAGGAATTTTTCCCAATGACCTTAAAAATGCTGAAAATATCCCACTATTTAACCGAGCGCTGAATTCTTCGTTCGTTCGGGCAGTGGATACAGTTTGGTGCGAACCAAGGTGCCTCGGTAGTCTAGTGGTAACGCGCTTGACTATCGCTCAGGGGTCCCGGTTTCCAATCCTGGCTGGGACATGGTCATACGCTAAAACCTTTCTTTTCTTATTCCTAATCAAAGGAACTTAAAAACACATAAATTTACGACAAAAAGTTGTATTTGGTGGTGGTAGGAAAAGTTTGCGGAGAAGAATGCCTAGTAACTTGATTTGACTGAGGTCAACGCATAACACTTGCTTCAGATTTAATATCACATGTTTCTACAGCTTCTGCCACGCTAAGAACATCCTACGCAAAAGTTTCACTTGATAACTCCCTTCTTCCATTTTGTGGCATCACAACGGACCGAAAATATGGTCTCAGTGGGCTGGTCTAAAGTCCTGTCGCCACCTTAACCTAACCTTAACCTAACCTAAGGTTCGGAACATTGGGTTTTTTCAAAATGCTCGCGAAGGCTATTCGTGCCGTGGAAACACTTTTTCAGCACGAATGAACAAAGATTTCGTCGTTCGCTTTGATTGGCCGGCGCTCGAACATTTTGGGCGAATCCGTTGTTTCTTTGTGAATAGAGAAGTAGATTTGTTGAAATGGTAGTTAACTACATAGGAAAAAAACAAAAAAGGAACAAAATAAATTAAAAACTTAAGACAAAAGAACACTGTTTTATATGTGTCGAGTTTTCTTACTATTTAAGTGTTCAATATCGCAAACATTGAATTTAAGCAAGGACCGAAAATAACAGTTATTTTCGAAATTTCTATTCAAAAAGTCAAATGAAAAGAGTAAGTCTATTCGATATTTGAATAAAGCAATGTGATACTTGTTAGCTAAGAAATAATAATCTTTAATGATTTTAGTTTTTCTGATTTTTTTAAAAAAGTCAATAAAAAATCGTTATTTTCTTACCAATTTTATTTCGATCAAACATAAAAGTTAAAATTTGACTTTTATTTTTTGATCAAAAATAAAAGTTAAAATTTGACTTATATTTTTTGATTAAATATAAAAGTAAAAATTTTACTTTTATTTTTTCGATCAAAAATTAAGTTAAAATTTGACTTTTATTTTCCGGTTTTAAGTCTAAGTACTTCTTTTTTTCCATGGATTATTTGTATAACTGAGGTGCTACGTATATGATGGTTGCGAAGCCAGTTTGTATAGTTGTGAATCAATATCATTGTTACCAAACTAGACTTTTTGCACTTTTTCACTTGAACTAATTTTTGAACACTTCTCCTTGCTTAAAGTGTTTTTTAAAGTGGTATATTTGTATTTTGAAAAAATCAAGTGAATAAAAAATGAGCCTTTAATCTTCACCTTACCAATACCCACCCGGGTGACCTTTTTGAATTTCATTTCTAAATATCTCCACGGTTTTAATACAATCTAAATACGTTCTGGACTCACTGAACAAAATCTCAATTTTTTCATAAAAGTATTTTTTTATGTTTCTTCATGTCTTTTTTTTAATTTGTCTTTTTATTTACGTGGTATTGGTATACCCACCTGGGTGACCCTATTGAAATTTTTTAGTTTTCTAATTGCCTTGCTTTGAAAACGGATAGAAAAGTTAAATTTATATACACATGTAAGAGATTTTTTTATTCCATATTTGTATTCTACATTTACATCAGATTTTTAATTTCCTACATAATGAGTTGATGTAGATTGACCACGATGGCAATTTTTACACTTTGTTTGGCTATCGCTTGCATCTCGATCTGAAATTACATTCGTCTCAAACTGATCGTTCTCGCAAACGTCGGCAACAGGCTTTGCTATAGAGAAATGTGCAGTTAGATATTTACTTAACAGAATATTATAAAAATAAATACCTAAAATACACCTGATTTCCGTTCTTATGTTTTTCGACATCTTCGAAACAAAAACGTGCAGAGATCCTCGTCAAAGCTTTAAAGAAAATAGCTTCTTTGTGATCGCTTCATAAATCCATTCGAGTTGTAATCCTTACATATTTTAAAATCGGGTGCGGATTGTCGTGTCCAAGTTGTTATAGAACATCGCCATAGGCCAGCGCAGTGTTGATCTTTTGGTGGTTTATTGGAAAAGTATTTTGTTCATAGTGTCTACACTACAATTGGTTTTATTGTAATATAAAATTGTTTCAGGTTTCTTGTCTGGTCCAGATACGGCACTATCTTTGTGTATTGTTAATTGCCAATGCTTTTAAAACCAGCTCATCTTGGCTCACGTCCCTGATGTTGTTTACTTTCCCCGTATATATTTGCCAACGGACATTATGTTGCAGAATTGCAGGCCCAGCAGATTTTAATACAGCTCTTTGTAAACTAGTACGTCCTCTGTAGCCATATAACTGTTCATTTACTGTAATGTATTCGTGAAGGTGATAGTAAGCACTCAAACTTTACACGTACGCTCACGTACAATTTCTGCGAATTGTGTCTCTCATCAACTCTGGACAAATTTTTGGTTATAGAATTTAGAAAAATAATTAGAGCCATCATTACCGCTACAGAACGACGTTAATGTTATGTTCTCTCAAATCGAAGCAAACACAACGTTAACATTTATTATTGTTCACTGGTTATTACAGGGTGGATCAGAATAAAAGTAGTTGAGTAAATATACAGCACGCATAATGTTACCAACTATACTTACTTTGTAAGTATCATACTTATTCTCAGCTTCATATACTTACTAAAATTCCATACTTATAAGTATACTTACTTTTAAGAGTTATACTTATTTATGCTTACTTTTTAGCTCCGGTTGAACGTTTGTTTGCAAAAACGGAAAAGTTTGGGAATTGGAGTCAACAAAGTTAAAATTACAGACTCTTCTGGAGTCAATATTATTTGTAAAAAATAATATTGAATACAGTGAGGCCGAATAGTGATAACTTTTCTTTGATCTCTGTATACATTTGAATGTGATTTTTTTATTTAACTATTTTAAAAGTACGTATAACTATTTGGTATGGTTTTGTATGTTTTAAAACTATTTTACATATTAAAAATATATATAAACTGCAAATATATAAAATTAAAATTTTGTTTTTTTGTAGGAATACTTTTTGGTTTTACATAGATTGCATACACAAAACTTTTTGAGGATAACTAACAAAAAGGGGCTTGACAATACTTAATGAATACTATAGGTTCTATTGATTTTTATATTAGTAAATAATAGCTATCAAGAAAAAATTAAAATTTTTTTCTAAGGTGATATGCTTATTTGTAGAAATTATACTTACTAATACTTACTTTTCAATGTTCTATGTAGCAAATATACTTACTTTTTAATTACATGAGTTGGTAGCATTAAGCATGCAGTATGTCCCGTTATGTTTGTTATTTTAATGAGCACTACACTGAGAAAACAAAAAATCAAAAACGCACATTTTAAAAACGTTTAGTAAAATGAATATTTTTAAAAACATTTTACGCCATACAAAAATGAAAACACAAATGAAAAAATGAAAAATGAAAAAGTAAAATGAAAAAGTATAATAAAACGTTTTCAAAACAACTAAGAATCTTTTAATATGATATAGTAGGGTAAAATTAATATTAGCTGCGTTCCTTTCGCCTTAATATAATCGCGATAACAAATTTTCTCAAAGGAACGGCAAGAAAAACGACGCGTAGAGGGTACTAGCATTGCAGTCAAAATGAAATTCAAGCAAGCAATCATGATACAATAACTAATAGGTGTCATGAGAACGTGTGTCGTTCAAAACTGTTGTGAACTGTTATGGTAGCGATACCTTAGTGAACGATGTTTTTCTCTGAATAGTAAAACATATTCAGAGAAAAACTTCGTCAGAAAAATTGTAAATTATTTAATTTAATTATTAATATTATGCAATTATATAAATAATTTAAGTGCAATTGTTGACTCCGCTGAATGCGTCCAATGTGTGTGACACACGATGTTTGTTTTGTTTTATTTTGTTTAACATTCGATGGTCACAGCTTGTAATAAAATAGGTAGCTGTTATGGCTACCTAATAGTCATTGTATCAAACAAACAAATAATTAAAAAAAGGAAATGACAACTGATAAAAATATACAGGTGCGGTACCTGTGTTTCAAATTCTTTAAAGGCTATATCACAATTTTATAGGGATAGCAAAAATAATCCTATTTGTTGCTATATAATCTTATTTGCATGTAAAAAAAATAATCTGGATTACTTTGAAGCGAATGGAACGCAGCTATTTTTAAAAATTGTTTACGCCGTACAAAATGTAGTTTTTAAAACAACTACGAACGTTTTACCATGACATAGTAAAATGATTGTATAAATATATAAATACCATTTAAGTGGGGGGGTGTTGGTTTCAGATACTTTGTTTAAAAACACTTGTTAAGAACGAGTTGTTTGTTATATACGTTTCATTGATTTATGTATTTGATATTTGTTCAAAAAATAAAATATTTAAAATTACTTTATCTAAAAAGCTGACAATTATTAAATTCATGTCAAAATATTTTTTCATTCTCGATTTCATCACTCAAACTAAGTATTAAGTAAGTATTTAAGTATTTAGAATAAAATTAATAATATCTGGAAAATGTTATTTTTTATTTATTTATTTATTTATATTTTATTTATAGACGCTGGAAAACAGTATCATTATCTGACATATTTGAACGAAATAATAAAATAATTGAAATAAAACTATAATTTTGAAAACCAATAAAACGCTTTTTAATTAATAGAAATAATGAAAATGGGAATTTTAGGAAATGTTTTTAATTAATTGTATTAACTGAATTTTCGTTTTTAAAATAAAAATAATCGTTTCAATATTGCATTTTAAAATGTTTATTGTTAAAAATTAAACGAACATTTTAGAATCTAATTTTAAAATGTTCGTTTTTAAAATGAAAACAAACGTTTTACTATTGCATTTTAAAATGTTCATTGTTAAAAATTAAACAAACATTTTAGAACGTAGTTTTAATAGTTTCGTTTTTAAAATGAATAAAAACGTTTTATTATTTCATTTTAAAATGTTCGTTCTTAAAATTAAAATAAACCTTAGAAGTGCAAAATCTGGGTTACACGTTTTTAAAAGTGGCACGTTTTTTCTCTGTTTTTTCTCTGTGTAATCTCAAACACGTGCCCATTAATGAACTGTTTCTTAGTATAAATTAAGCTATGGAAGTGAAAAGGCAATTGGTTTTAAGTAGTGTCCGACCGAATATTCGGTTTCGGTTACGGCCAATTTCGACACTTTTTGTCAGTTTCGGCCAGTTTCGCCTATTCGGCTTCAAAGTGACCGCATTACCGAAACCAGCCGAATTTTTTGGTAAAAACTTCTTGCATCAATCAATTAATTCAAATACAAAAATATTTACAATGCATTTTACAAAACAAAAATTATGAATTTGTCTATAATTTGATTTCTCGTGTTAACGCAATACATTTTGGTTAATTTTATGCGTTCGATACTATCATTTTCGATTTTATCATCTCTATTGCAATTAATATTAACGTTTTATAGGTACTGAAACCAAAAAATGATAGTTCCAAAAGATACTTCCAAAAGAATTCTGTGTGTGTGGAATAAAGGAAAAGAACACGAAATATTTCTATTTTTATAATACTTAACCTTTAAAACAAAAACAAAATAATTTGTTTTGTAGTTCTATAAAAATGTACATTGTAGGTGCATAATATTTTGAGTGTGTACTGAAGATATTAAGTATGCAATGATAAGTATGCAATAATAGGAAAAACTTAATAGGATATTAAGTATGCAATAATTTTAAACTTCACTATTATTATGTGTTCCTTTTAATGTTGAAAATGTTGTTGTTTTACTTGTTAATTGTTAATGATTTTAACTATCGAACATTTGTATATAAAAAAAAATTTGTAAATAAATCATAGAAAATCAACATAATAAATAACAAAGTCATATAGAAAAGTTTAATTATTATAAATTTTAATATTCAAATAATACTTTTTTATATTAAATTTTTTTCTTATGTGTATGAAAGTATGTACTTTTGTTTCCTTTTAATAAAAAAAATTATTTGTGAAAACTTAAATTTTCATATTAATAACCAGTTTCGGTTTCGGCCAAAATTCTGGTTTAGTTTTAAGCTTGCATTATCAAGGTCTTAATTAATAGATATACTTCGGAACCTTCGTGTGTATCAAAATATTGGTAAAATAAATCGAAAATTGATCCATGAAAAGATTTGCAAAAATTGGAACTGTTGATATTAAACCAAAAACGGGCCGAAGAAAATCTGTTAATTAAAAGTTTAAATAAATGTGAAAGAGAGAAAATTCGACGAAATGGCCAAATAAGTGCCAGAAAAATAGCTGAAGAGCATAACATAAGCCGAAGTTCGATGGTAAGAGTTCTAAAAAAAGACTTGAAGATGAAACCATACAAAAAAAAAAAACCCGGCAAAATGGCATAACATTAAAAAATGTGAATGAAAGACAGCTTTTGAGAATAAGTTGTTTCTATTGCAACCAATCCTTAATGTTCCGAACGACCGCATTTATTCCGTTTCATTGAAGGATATTCCCAACAATAAAAAACTGTTCAGCGATTTCAAAATATCCCAAAGGTCATGGTTTGGGCTGCAATATCAAGAACGACAAAATTTCCCCTGGTTTTCAATGAAAGTGGTATAAAAATCAACGTAAAATATTATCTGGAAGAAATTTTGGAAAACCACCAATTGCGCAAATGTGGTACAGCAGTGGCTACGGGAAAACACACCCGATTGATAAAGACTCGTGGCCAGCTTCATCGCCTGATCTTAATCCTTAAGACTATTTCGCTTGGGGGTATATGCTGGCAAAACTTAAGGACCTTAACATTACAAGGATAACAAATTTGGCTAGGTTCAAGTCACTTTTGGTTAAAATCTCTTGTCAGTTGATCTCTTATATTAGTTGGTGTCGGTTGTGTTTTATAGTGTTATGTAAAAGCCTTTGTTTTGTTATATTTCGTGAGTGTATTAAAACAGTTTCATCAGCTTTTTTTAATTAAATATTATATTATACTTACTAATATCATTAATATACAACTATTTTATTAAATAATAATTGTGCATTTAAGTTGTGTAAGTTTAATTCTTGCATATTAACTTTGTTTAACTTGTTTAGTTAATGCAGTGTTGTTGTTTTTGCATGCTTACTGTGTTTTAGTTTCTTCTTTGTGCAGTGATTTGTTTATCTTCAGCTCAGTGAGTGTTGTTTTTGTTTTTTAGTTTCTACTAAACTGTGCACAAACTACCTGAATATAATAACCCTAAAAGCACATTTTGCATCTGCTCATTTTTTAAAAATTAAACATGGATTATTTTTCTGCAGAAAATATCGTTGCTTGTTCTTTAGACGAACTTTGCAAAAGCCAAAACATTCTGAACCCCATGTTCAGCTGTTCTGGTCCATGTGAGCAAATGTTTCATGCATCTTGTGCCGGTATTTCCAAGTCATGCCTTGACGACTTAAAATCTCTGCGATCAGGTCTTCGCTGGTACTGTGCTTCGTGTAGGGCACTTTCCCCAGATGAACTTTATTCAAAAATTAAGCTTTTTGGGGAAAGTCTTAACTCGTTAAACAACAATTTTCGAGAAATTGTAACATTTTTTAGTGAAGTTAGGGCCGCACCCAGTACTAGCGTCTATGATGAAAATTCCATTTCGGAAAATATCCCGCTTGCTTTGTCACAGACTGTTTCTTCCGGGACACAAACAATCCTTTCATCAGAAGACCATATTATCTCAAATAGAAAGAGAAAAAATAAAAAAACCAATAAGAAGCGAAAATCATCTGGATCTACTTCTCAGGCCAAGCAGCCCTCAGCACCGCTTTTGAACAGGAACACTCCAGTTACTTCCTCGTCACCTTCTAACCGTCCTTCTTTGACTAATAGTTCAGTTTTGACTCCTATTGAGCCTAGAAATCTATCAAGCTTAAGGGCAGTGTCGAGGAAAAAAAATTTATTTATTTCACGTCTTCAGCCCGACACAACTGTTGAAAATGTATTGACTTTTATCAAACATAATAAATTGTTGAGTCAAAATGCATTTTGCTCATGCAAAAAAATAGGTAATAAACCTTCCCATGCTTCCTTTATTCTCACAGTTCCTGCTGAAGAGTTTGCAACTGTTCTAAACTCTAATTTGTGGACTGATAATATACTCGTTACAGAGTTTCAGCCTAAGAATAAGCCTAGAGGGACGACTCAAGCCGCTCGTCAATCCCAAAAAAACTGAATAGGTTATCCCTTTACTATCAAAATGTAAGGGGACTACGCTCTAAGACGCGAGACATATTTTTATTGTCTCAGAATTTCTCTGAGGATATTATCGCACTGACTGAAACTTGGTTAAACGGAAGCATTACTGACTTAGAATTGTTTGATAACAGTTTTGAAGTTTATAGAAGAGATAGACATGCTGACAATACTTCTGCTGTCGGTGGAGGTGTCTTATTAGCTGTAAGGAACTCCTTAGTTAGTTCCATTATTGTTATTCCCTGCTCTGCTAACATCGAACTTATATGCGTCAAGGTTGTACATTGCAATTCTAATGTATATCTTATTAATGCATACGTTCCTCCTAAGAGCAGTGTAGAAGTTTATGCAAGCCTTGCGGATTGCATAGAATATGTCATAAGCATAATTGACGTTAATGACGACATTTTATTGTTAGGTGATTTTAATATGCCTGACTTGAAATGGGAATCTTCTGACGATGATACATATTTTTGTGCATCTAATTCGAAGACTCGCCAAGAGCATATATTTGTTGATAATATATGTTCTGACTTACAACAAGTGAGTTGTATTTATAATAGTCGTGAAAGACTTCTTGACCTGGTCTTAACTACAGATAGTAACAATGTGATTGTTGAGAGGGCCCCTCATGTTTTGACTGCTGTTGATGAATACCATCCACCATTGAGAATATGGTACAAATCAGACAGGGAAAATATAGTTAAGTCTAACTCAATAGATAAAGTTTATGAATTCAATTTTAAAAAAGCTGACTTTTTGAAGTTGAATCATTTACTTCAAAGTAAGCTTCATGTTATTTTAGAATATGTTAATAATAACACTCTTGATGATTCAATTAATTTTTTTTAATATGGAAATCTTTGCTATGTTTTCTCTGTCCGTGCCATATAGCCTCAAATTTACGAAAAATTGTTCTTACCCCTGGTACACAAAGGAGTTAAAGATTCTTCGCAACAGCAGGAATAGGGCATGGAAAAAATATGTCTGTAGCTTGGACTTGAATGACCTAGAAATCTACAAGCGTTTGTTTCTGGACTTTGAAAATTGCTCAGCTACCTTATATCAAAATTATTTAGACAGTACTAAGCTGAGAATATTGTCTGATCCGAAGAAATTCTGGGGTTTCATAAACACCAAAAAAAAATCTGATGGATTCCCTTCATCATTTAAAACCTCTGACGGATTTACTGACGATCCTGTCGTAATTTGTGGTCTATTTGCCAATCTCTTTAAAGAGTCATTTTGTTCAGACTCTTTTAATCCTGATGAAGAGTACTTTGAATATATGAACTCTACACCCAGGGTTTCGTTGGATTCTATATCCTTTACTTCAGAGGATATTTTAAAGTATATTGGATTGATCGATGAGGATTTTAATGCTGGACCTGACGGAATTCCTGCCGCAGTGTTAACACGATGTGGTTCCGTTCTAAGTCAACCACTGTCCATGTTATTCAATAAATCAATTAGCGAAAGTATTTTTCCACTTTTTTGGAAAAAATCTTTTATAGGTCCTATCTATAAAAAAGGTTGTAAGAACGATATAAACAACTACAGGCCTATCGCGAAACTCTCGTCGATTCCAAAACTTTTTGAGCGCCTCGTGTATGATCGTGTGAAAATTCACTGTGGGAAGGTCATGACAACTCGTCAGCATGGATTTGTTACTGGCAGATCCACTGTGTCTAATCTCCTCGATTTTACAACGTTTTGCTTAAATTCATTTTATTCAGGTAACCAGGTCGACTGTATTTACACTGATTTTAGTAAAGCATTTGATAAACTGCCCCACAACTTAATTCTATTTAAACTTAAGTTAATGGGTTTTCCACAATTTTTTGTAAGCTGGATTCAATCGTATCTGACAGAGCGATCTTATCAAATACGATTTCGAGGCGTATTGTCAGCTGAATTTATTGCTGAATCAGGTGTTCCTCAAGGTAGCCACCTTGGTCCACTTCTGTTTATTTTAGCCATTAATGATGTAACCCACATCATCAAACACTCTCATCTACTTATCTATGCAGATGACATGAAAATATACAGAACAATAGATGCTAAAGACAATTCAGATCTGCTCCAGTCTGATTTGAAATCCTTTGAAATTTGGTGTTCTAAAAACAATATGTTTCTAAATCCAGATAAATGCCAAACTATGACCTTCTCGCGAAAAAGGAATAATTTAATTTTTGAGTACAAGATAAAAGATACTGCATTAAGTCGTGTAGATGCTGTCAAAGATCTGGGTGTATGCATGGATTCTAAGCTATCGTTTAACGTTCATATTGATTATATTTGTAAAAAAGCATCTTCTATGCTCGGGTTTATGAAACGCTGGGCAAAAGAATTTAATAGTATGATCACAACTACAACACTGTATTATGCAATTGTGCGACCTCACTTAGAGTATGCAAGTCAAGTTTGGTCCCCAAGTTACAATGTACATGTTGAACGTATAGAGAGAATCCAAAAACGTTTTGTTCGGTTTGCTCTAAGGGGCTTAAGTGCAACTGACACTTTAAACCTTCCTCCTTATGAGGATCGTTTAAAACTATTAAAAATGCAATCTTTGAACGAGAGAAGGAAGTCTGCAGATATCGTCTATTTACACCAACTCATAACTGGTGTATTCGATTCACCAGAACTCCTAACTCTTATAAATTTTAACACTAACCGTAGAAGCAGTAGAAATGCTAACAATTTAATTTACTTACCTTTTAGTAGAACAAATTATATGGCTACTGCTCCTTTACATCGCATGAGTACCTTTGTTAACAACTGTAGCTTTTTTTATGTTAACTTATCGAAAGGTCAACTCAAAAGTAGATTGAAAACTAATGTATGATTAGATCTATGTAAACGCATGGTTAGTTGTTATGTCTTGTGTTGTCCTTGAGCCCAACCCATATTATGGTGGGTAAATTTTTCTCACTTTGGATTGTTTTGGACCACTCTTATCAGTATCATTAAGGCTATTCACGGTTTGAGCGTACTTTTAACAAATCATATTTATAGCATTTGTTATTGTTCAAACTGTGAGCACCTCGCCATGTGACTGTCGTATAAAAAGATTGTTCAACCTTGTGATGTATGTGATTATGCGGCTGTAGACAGAGCATAAAAATACGAGGTACAAAGAGCACGTCCAAGGGCTGCTTTTATTTACGCGTGCCTGCGTATTTGCATTTGTATGCAAAACAACAACGAAGCAAAATACGTTTTCGTAAATTGGCGAACAAATAGCAGATCCAACAAATGGCAGACCAGCGTATTCGAACTGTGAATGGCCTTATTGAGATGTTTTAATGATATTTGGGCTGGTTCTTAAGATGATCTAATGCGGAGAAAGTGCGAAAAAGCTGTAGTAGCTGAACTCTATTGTTATTATTGCATGAAAAAAAAAAATTTGGGATGAAATTCATGCAACTCGTTTTCTGCCCGATTACTCCATGTTATTCGTGAAGGAGGTGGCAGAATGGGGCCTCTACATGAGCTTTAGGTAACCAAAGGTGTACAAGAAACATTGGTATTTTAACGAGAAAAGCGAAAATTAAAGAAAAATACAGAATTTCTTCCCTAAATCTAAAAGATTTTAAAAGATGCAAACTTATTGTTAATTCTTGAGAATATACCGATTAATATTGGAAGAGACACTGTAATTGTATAAAATAATAGATAGTTCCCTGCCTGCAAAAGTTCTGAATAAAATCTTTTAAGAATTCTCAAGCATTTATACAAATAAAAACACATCACATTTGCAGTTTTATTTTAATAATGAAAAGGAGATACTTATTCTGGTCCACCCTGTACAGTGGCTTAGACAAGCTTTAAGGGTGGGGGGAATTGTTGAAACTATTCACGTGATAACTGTTTCCTAATTTTAGCCTTTATTCTCTACGAAGCTCATGGTAATTTTTTCAATACCTCGCCCATTACCCTTAATTGAAGTGGGTTCTTTTCCCCGAACACGTCCCCTAATCTTCTCCCTACTGAGCCCCTGGGTTACGTAATTATTTAAACGTACAATTTTAATATTGCTCAAGCACTAGCACATCAAGGTGATAATTAGGACTCATTTTTGACATATGCATAAACTAAAACCACCTGGGTCACCCGGGTGAGTATTGGTAAAAGACGTGTAAAAAAAATCTCTGGTAAGGCGAAGGTTAAAAAGAGAAAAAGAGCTTTCGGCAAATGGCTCCAAAAAGGAAGTGTGCGGAGGACCCGTCGTAGGACGGGCTTTTATACTAGCATAATATATTCAATATAATTCTAGAATATATACTCTATTCTATTTTATAAATATACATTAAAGAGTGGTTAATGTTCTTATCGTTTTGGTACTGGATGTGTGTGGGGGAGGAGGTAGGCATGGTTTTCATCTGATTTAAATTGTTCTTAAAGTACATGCTACTCTCAGAAATAAATCTTATTTCTTTACCCTAAAATTGTTCATGTAAGTTGTAAAATTGTTAAATAAATACAGTGTTAAACACTATGAACATCTTTAAATGCGTTCATCTGTTAGAACGACAGAATTATCTCAACACTGCAGAAAAGTTGTTTTATCTTTAAAGCGACTGTTATATAAATTCGACACTGTGTTCGTTCTGAGATTCTAAGATGAATTGCTTTGCTTTTTCCCCTTTGCATACTGCTTGATTTATTGCCACACCCCAAAAAAGTGTATTTTTAAAAATTTTGGCACGTTCTTTGGAGTTTGTTTTTTTCGAATTCTCTATTTTTTCGCAGTGTCACTTTTTCCAATTCATTGCTCAGCGGTCATACACGTCCAGTCTTGCTCTTGGACACAATTGGTTGGAAGCTGCTCGTTGTCTTGGCCTTTTCTGTCGATTTCGCATTCAAGCGACCGCCGTTTTCCTTCCTGTCTTGGCCCCGTTGACACCAGCGACAAAAGGTAGTAGCATGGAAGCATATCTTGTTTGTCGTTCTACCGCTATGTTCGTCCACATTCGCATTATTGGGTGCGCTCATGCGGATTCCGAATGCAATGAATGATTGCATGCGCTTGACTAATATCAAGTTTTTTCTCTCATTTATCTCCATCCAAATTCTAGAACCTGTGACAACGCATATCATTGCCTTCGAGATGACATCCTGTTGCCCGAATGGTAACTATTTCGACTTATTTTAGGTTTTTTTGTTTGTTTTAATTTAGATGCATCCAACTAGATGGTAATCTTTCGAGAATCTTAAAATTCACCTGCAAATAGTTTATTTAGGGTTTCGGTGCCATTATGTTGACCAGTTTTAAGCGCCTTAAGTTGAATGTGTCAACATAGTGCTGGCGTGGTCCTGCATCCAAACGGCTTACGGTTGCTCGGTAAGGAAACAGAGCAACTGGGAACAAGTGGGGGTGGCAAGAAGGAGTATTTGTAAGCTTAAACTGTGCGAAGCACAACTTGACGAAGTCCAAAGCTGCAATTGTTGTTGTGCTGCCCAACACCATGAAGTTAAATTAGATACAGAGTAATAAATTGCGGTTGGAATTTTGGAAGCTGAATCTAATTGTTGCCTCTTTGGAGAAGCTTAGCTCTTGGTCTCTGCTGGCAGTGTGGTTTGGCTGGACTTAAACGGGATAAGTGAGGACTGTGCACAATTTTGTTGGCTTTCGTTGTGTCGCCATATGTGTCGTCCAAGTAGTGTTGGAACTGTGGGATATGCTTTCGCCTGCTTGCTTTGTCTATGGCCTGTGCTGTATTCTGGTGGTTCTTGGGAACGCATCTAATTGAAGTGCAAATACGTATCAAATTTACGGCATTTCAAGCTAGCGATTAAGCTGGTGTTCAGCTCTCTGGTGATGCTGATGATGCAGTCGGAAACATTTCTGGGCTACGGGAAGAATGAGACTGAAGGCAAGGTGTTGTTCGGTGTGGCAAATTAAAATTTAATGTTTCATGCTCGTTATTTTTTTTCCAGAGTTTTCAGGCCAACCAGCTTAAAGTCAGTCTGAATTAAAGCAGCGTTGAATACTTGTTGAGTCTGTTTTCATGCTTTACCATTTTACCCACTTTAAGACTCAAAACTCCTGAATGTACTGAATGTACATGTCTTCATTACAGCAACGACGAAAACTTTTTACCATTTTAATTTATCTTTTTTTGCAGAGCCCGACGTGCTTCACCTGGTTGACTGTTTCAGCTCTTGGACCTTTCTGCCCCACAAGTTGTGTTATTATGACGAGCACAACAACATAAATTGCTCAATAATCAAACAATCACATCAATACACGTGCAATTAATTGTACCTTGAAAAATTTGTGGTCACATTTTGAAGCGGAAGCGGTTTCCAGAGCGTGTCTACAACATAATGAATTTTGTTAAAAGGGCGAGTTTTGATTAGTTGCTGCTGCTTTTGCTGCTGGCAACAGTTGAGCCACCATCTTTGGAAGTGAGCCAAAGTTTGCCACCTCAGTCTGACAGCGAGAGGCTCTGAGAGTGCTTTCAGCTCTTACTCTCGTATTTAATATGCGATACAGCAATCACCGGAAGCAAAACGAATAAAAGTTTATCCTTTTTGGCTTCGAATAGTTTGGAAACTTTCTGAATATTTGTCCACAAACATTTTCACGCACTTTCCACTAGAATTACAAAAGCGTGTTTTTTTGTGTCACCACCCGCACAGTGTGGTATTTTCTCAATAAAGCGTATTAAATTTACAAAAAATATTTGCAAAAAAATGCATTTTTAACAAAAATGTAGCTAACTAACTTGATTCGCTATATTTAAAATGGAATTGGATAAACAACGTATTTTTGTATGTTTTTAAATTATCTCCCAGCCTTAAATAAGCAGTTATGTATTGTAAGAAATGTGCTAAGCAAAGAAATACGTGTTTTGTTTTTGAGTCACAACTTTCGCAAAAATCTACATTTCTTTGATTTGGAATGTTTTACCTCAGTAAAATAATTCTATGTGCAACACTTCAAATGCAATTCTAAGCAAATATAACTTAATTTGTTTTTATATTATTTTTTTATTGAAATAGTATTAAGGACTTTTATGTAAAACAAGATATAGCTTATTTAAAAAACGTGTTGTTATTAAAAAAATTATAATGTATTTAAAAAGTTCATAGAAAATATTTATATGTGCAAAACCTATTTTTCATGAAGTTCATGAAGGTCATGAAGTACATCAACGATCTAAGGATGGAACCATCGATTTTCTGCCATTCATCTTAAAGAACTGGTTTTAGATCAGTGTCGGGCAGCTTTGCACACTTGAGATTGTGTTTGTGCAGTAAATTATGCCCAGCAGTCCAAAGCATCGTGCACGAATATTTCATGATGATTTCTTTAAGAAACTAACTGCATGAGATACATTTGTCGATAATTCTTTAACAAATCGCTATATTTTCGTTCATCGAAAACAGAAAGTTTTAAAACAATTTGGAACTTTTGTATGAGATTTTCGTTAACGAAATGTGTGAACGAATCAGCATGTTTCGTTAAAGAAGAAGAAAAATCATACAGGATTCATTCAAGATTTCTTTCAGACTTGGACTACTGGGTGTATTTATCTCACCTACAGAACGATCAAAGTTTCAGTGTTCAAGCGAATGTCAAGCAGATAAAATCTGCGCTTGCGTGTTCCTTGAATATATTATATTATATCTGTGTCGATAAGCAATAATAGCTTAAGTCGATTTAAGACAGAACTGAGTTATTGATATAGTTGTGTTCCACGTATATATCATTATGAACACACAAAATCTAGAACTTCTAGCATGACCTTAGCCAAAGATATGACGTAAAAATAAAAGAACCTTTCATATAACTTATATGGCGATTCAAAACTTTGAAGCAAGATTTCTGAAAACTTTGAAATAAGACCTAAGCTGTTATTGCGCATCGACACAGATATAACGTAAAATTACACTGTATAAAATTGTATGTATGCAAAATTTTTGGAAGTATGTATGAAAATGTTTTTATTTTTAGAAAATAACGGTATTGCTCGGCAACAAAGAGGTAAAATTAAAAAAATTATGCATAACAAGGCATTACGATAATTTGCATGGCCAATATAAGGTAATTGTGGGGCATGCTATGGAGAAATTAATTAAGTATATAAAAGCGGCATGTCCACATATCACAATATATAGTGATACGTTCCAAATACGTATAATAAAAGCATCTTACGCTGTCAGTTTGGCCTTGGCAAAACACAATAAGCAACATAAGCACAATAAAAAAACATATTTGTTTTTAACTATTAGCAGGCCTTTTTACATTTCCGTCTGCTTATCTGTATTTAACATTATCCGTCTGTCAGTCTGTTTCCTTTTGACATTCTGTCCACAACTTATTAATTTAATTTCGCAATACAAATCCGAGCAAAAAAAATTTTCCATAATGCCTAGTAAGATTTCTGCAAAAAGCGCTTTAGCACTATTTTGTTTTCAGTGTAAGCTTTAAAGCGGTCATTAATACATACTCAAGATGAGAAAGTATAGGTGTGCAAAGCTGCCCGACACTGTTTTAGATGCTTCATCGATTCGAACTGGAACCCGTTTGTATAAACTTGGGCCGAAAGAATGCTCCACAGGTTTTCGATAGGATTCAAGTCATGACTTACAGCGGGTCCCTACAGTACGGGTATATTTCAGATTTATTGAAAGTCATTTGTGGCTCGGGAAGAATTTGTTGGTACGTTGTCCGGCTGACCAGTCCAGTTATCCTGGTATTTCTCTAAACATCATATAATAACTCAATATACATTTGTGCATTCGATTTGCACGAAATAAGATGCAGGAGAGACTTTCAAAGTATCTGAGACCGGCTGAAATCATCAATGATCCCCGCCCATGGTTACGCGCATACCTAATTTGTCGTGGCTATCGCAAATTGTGCCGGTATTTCTGGCAACCGTCGAGACCGTCAAGGTTTAACCTGTTCTCATCACTTAATATTAGATTCCCAAATTATTTCTCACAAAATTTGTATTTTTCGGCATATCCTAGACTGGCAGCAATGTGTCATGGTAGAAGCCTGGGTTGAGAGAAGTGCGATTCATAACTGACGTTAGCATTTTCCTTCAAAATTTGTTGGATTCTGATTCTGGTAGCCTTTAGATCCAAATGCGCAGATCATCCCTTTCTCCACAGCAAGACGTCGAATTCGTCTTTAGTGCCGTTGATCAATCACGGATTTTCTTTCACGAAGCTTGATTATAGCATAGTTGCCAGGGTCTTTTGAAAAATTTGTTATGGTATTATGGTGACAATTTGTCCTGGAAGCTATAGCCTACTTTAATACCGACGTCATTTAAGCCTTTTATATTAGAACGATCTTCTTCGGATAAAGTGGTTCCACGTGGCTTTTCTATTTCAAAAATAAAATAACTCTAAAATGTGCTCATATGTTAAAACACAAAAAAGCAATTGTGCACATATAAATATTTTCTATTGCACACGCGAGATTTTACACTATTTTCAATTAACGGTACTACGAATACGAGTAAGAGAAGAATTCTCTGTTCGACTAATAAACTCCATCCTTTAAAAAAAGTTTTTGCATATTCAAAAAAAATTGTATTGCTATAAATCAGGGAGAAAAAATAAAAAAAATTTTTGTGCACATATAAATATTTTACTGGGGTATTTGTAACTTATCAAATTGTCTTACAACTTTGTTAAAATTAAATTTTTTTAGATTTTTTTTGAAGCCTGAAAAAATGTAGGGAAATGTCGTAAAGGTTGGGATGGTGTGTGGTTCTGAAATGGATGGGAATAATGTTAACTTAGATAAACTAAAAAAAAGTAGTCATGCCTACAACTTCTTTATGCAGAAAGTTATCTGATGTCGTTATCGAGTCAAAAATTATAGCCATTTTAATGAAGAAAACTTTTGGTCGAAGTCTACAGAACAATAATCTATTCACACAGTTATAACTTAGAGCTTTAGGTCAAGTAATTTATTAAAGAAAACAACAATAACTCCAAACTAGTCTGCTGTGTGATTGACTTTATATAGAGTTGTTTTTGTTGTTGTTGCTTTTTCTCATATATTATTTGATCTAAAGCTCTAAATTATAATCTTGTAAAATCATGAAAAGGTCACAATTTAATTATAAATAATCTATTTAGATTGCTTGTTTCAAATGACTTTTTTTAAGTGTCCACTTCGGACGTAAAAAAACTAAAAAATATCGTAAAATAAACTAAAAATTTTTAGTTAAATTTTTAGTTAAATAGTTAAAGATGTCGATAATAACATACAACAAATTTTAAATGATTGTATTTTATTTTGTTATAAATAAAAATTCCTTA